>CAKZFK010000076.1:0-54294 GCA_936440205.1 Lepidonotus clava | reverse complement strand
AGGCCGGATAACGCTGGACGCGTTAAAGCTCTGGAAAGGGACATATCGGCCATAACTAGACACCTCGATGGGCTCCTCCACACACGTGACGCCCCAGGGCAGCATTATACACGGCACAGGCCACCCAATACCCTGCATCTGGACAGCAAATGATTCAACCAACGAGTATAGACAGAAGTACTCGTTGATTCAACATACCACTCCATGACGGTAAGAATTTGGCTGGCGACATATTTGTTCACCGCCTCATACTGAAACCCTATATGTACGTTGATAAACTACTTGGCGCCACCCTAAAGAAAAAAACAAGACAGTAGATCTTCCTTGTCCGTACTAGAGTATGTGCCCGGACTTCAACACCAACTCATGTCCTCATGGCGGGAGGGCAAAGCATCACGCGTCCGGCGCGGCCAAGTTCATGCATTATTGCATTTATTGTGTTGCGTCACCCCGCATGTCAGTGCAAAAGAAAGGAAAGGCATGCTGCAATTATTGCAGCCGTGCCATCGGGCCAATCCTTCACACCACAGCTGTATCAACACCCTAATGCAGCTAATCCGCGTAGGTATCGTCAACATTACCAGCCGGCCCCCCAGCAATCAGCTGCCCCACCACCGACTGCACCAACAAAAAACCAGGGAAGGGGGTATTCCACTACACGACATGAGCTACGACACGGCCATGATGTGGCTACGACATGACAATATCGTGGCCATGTCGTAGACTTCTATGATATCATTCATGTCGCACTAGTGTAATAGGGTAAGTCGCAGTCCCTACGACATTAAAGTCGTACGATATGTTTTTTATCGCAGTGAAAGTCGTGGGGACAAATGTCGTAGGCATAGCCCAAGCCACGACTTTTATTCAACCTGTTTAATAATGTCGTAGGGCTCAGATAGAAATCACATGAATTGCAGTCCATGTCGTAGGTCTCATGTCGTAGAGGACATAGCTACCCTATAGATAAAAGCCAGAAAATATCGCAGTGGTGTAATACCAAGGATGAAGGTCTAAGCTAACACATGGCTACGACATTGCTGCGATATACACATTCAATGTTAGACAGGCTGGTGCCTCCTCCTGTGATACCAGCTATTAACATCGTGCGATATGGTCCTCATATCGTGGATAGTTCATATCGTGTAGTGGAATACCCCCTTCAGCAGCACGCCCGTGGAGAAGCCACCACTTGTCCGATGGCTGCCTACAGTCGGAAGCAGATGTACCTTGCCTGCCGACTCGACGCGTGGGTGCCCACCTGTTCGACACGCGGCCACAGACTTTGGTGTTGATCCCCGTCGAACCCCCGATGCCGACTCCCATCCCGAATTGGAACTTATATATGAAGCCGTCAGGCGCTCCGGTGTCCCAAATGCTATCGGAGAAAAGCGTCCCCTCCCGTCCGACTTAAAATATTCCGGCTTGGGAATTTTATCTGGAAGGTAGGGATGATGCTCTCCTGGCTCTCATAAAGTATGGCTTCCCTATGGGTTATGTCGGCCCAGTCTCTGACACCTCCGACATCCCAAACCACCCGTCTGCCCGAGACTACCCTGAACATGTTAACACATTCATGGACAAGGAAATAAGGCTAGGAGGAGTATTGGGGCCCCTTTTGGTGCCCCCGTTCAATCGTTGGTGTCACGTCTAACCGTTAATGTTGAGACCTAAGGCAAATCAGACTGAGCGGCAAATCATCTCCGACATGACGTACCCTGAAGCCAAGTCCGTCAACACATTCATAAGAAAAAATATGGTAATGGGCTTGTCACAATCCCATTGCTTACCGTCTGTGGACAATGTAGTCGAGCACATCTAGTTGCTGGGCTCGGGCGTGTACACGTTCTCTTTGGACGTCGCCTGAGCCTACAAAAACTTGACACAATGGTCGTCCTCCGCTGGAATGAATCATACTATTTGGACGTGACCATGCCTTTTGGAGCTAGGGCGAGCAGTGGTCACATGCACCCAGTAAACACACTTATGTTGACTCAATATTGAGTTTTTTCAACTATGAAAAGCTAATGTTGATTCAATATCAACTTTGAATGTTGATACAATGTTGAAATCTGACATTGAATAAACATTGTTGATAAAATTTGTTTTAAATATTAAAGAGTAAATGCTAAATCGTCATTAGGATTTGCAAAAAAAATATTTATTTGCTGTTCTTGAGACTTCCCTTCTATAAATAAAGGGAAAAGTGATGTGGAAAAAATAAATGGAAAAGATATGGTTCACAATATCTATAAAAACGACTCTGTCCCTCAACTGATTTATTTTCTAAATCATAATATTAAACCTCTCTTGGTCAAATACCAAGATTAAGGCCATCTGTTAGTATTTCCAAAACCAAGTCCACCTTTGTATGGATAGGTAGCATTAATGTCAGGTGGTCTGACAATCCATGGGGAGAGAGACACAAGAACTCCAGTGGTTCGAACCTGTATGTTATGGCTTTTCGAGGAAAAAGGTGTTTTTTATGTGTCACGCTTCAAAAATTGCAAAATAACAAAAAGTGTATAAATACCTTTCATGTGATAGAATAACATTTTGTAATGGTAAACTTAGTCTGAGATACCAACAGTTGTTTTTGAATTATTTAGACAATCATGACTTTGGCTCCTTTTCACATTGAAATACTCAACATTGTGACAAAGTTGGCAGACAGTGCCCCCTGGTGGTGGATTGATGTACAATTGAAAATCTGATATTGAATCAACATTGATGTCTCAATTGTTGATCAATTGTTGATAACTGAACATTGAATCAACATCAGTTGCCTGTATTGAATCAATATTGGGAAATCAACATTTGATCAGCATTTAGATATAATTGATTGTGGGTTCAATCCAATTTCAATATTGATTCAACACTGGGTGTTTACTGGGCAGAGGGTCGCCAACGTCATCATCCATGTCCTCGCTGAAAAAGGGGTCGTCGCTCATATGTATCTCGACAACCTCATAGTCGTCGCAGAGGACCACGACACCGCATGGGCCCAATATAACGTCGCACGTCGTCTCTTCAGAGAGCTTGGCTTGCCGGAGGCTGAGGACAAAGCCCAGCCCCCAGCTCAAGCCATTCACTGGCTCGGAGTAGACATTGATGCGGCTCATGGTACACTGGCGGTGCCACCCGAGAAACTGACCGAGATCTTGGAGATGGTGAATAAGTTCATCCACCGACGATCGATCACTCGCAAGCAGCTTCAGTCCCTTTGGGGAAAATTACTGCACGTCGCCAAGTGCATCAAGCCAGCACGGCTTTTCATAGCCAGGCTCCTTGAGGCGCTCCGCGGGGCTGTGCGACTCCATATTAACATTAACGCCGAAATGCATAAAGATCTGGAGTGGTTCAGGGACTTCGCCCAAGAATGGAACGGCGTCACCGTCTTCATCGCCACCACCCCTGCTCGTGAGATAGTCGTGGATGCCTGTCTTATGGGTATTGGCGGCGTATCGGACACCCTTGCATACATGTGGCAGGTTGCCCCTCCCTCCAATCAGATTAATAATATATCGGAGCTGGAGGCCGCTAACGTTGCCGTAGCACCGCAGACGTTTGTTAACGAGGCCGATAGAGGGAGCACGATCATAATGCACTGTGATAACATGCCGGCAGTTCAGGTCATGCGGTCAGGTCGCGACAAGAATCCGGTCATTCTGGAGGCGGCACGCGCCGCCTGGATGACGCAGGCGCTCTTCCAGATTGACATAGGGGCTGTCCACAAATGATGTCATGCAGCAGGGGGGGAGGGGGGGTTCCAGGTTGCATGACCAAACATGACAAGGGGGGGGAGGGGGGTCATGTGTAGCATGACATCATGTTTGAAAAAAAACAAAAACGGTAATGAAATGTACTATTCAATGAGCAACAATTAGGTTTTTCAGTGTAATTCATCCTTAGTCATGTATTACAGTACACCAGCTTCAATTGTATTTCCTATATATGCCCATTTACACCTAGCCCCAATTGGAAAATATAAATTATTTTTGGCCAACAATACTCCTGACGAAAATCTATTGGAAACTACAATACAGGCCTAACCAAATCCAGTGCATGCCCTAGGTGTCCTGTCCATCTGCCTAGCTGAGGCAATGGGACCAATGACACCCAGGATGCATGGCCCAGGGGCATACCCAGCCCTAAAATCTTAGGGGGTTCCAGGTAAATCAAGGGGGTTCTATTCAAAACTGAGGGTGTTTCGACTAATTATCTTGATAAAATTCCCTAAAGTTGTAATTAAATTGTCTAAACTTTCATAAATCTGAAGGAGTTCCAAACCCCTTTGTTTTGATATAATTGACTATAGTGTGTAGTTTAATTAGGTAATCTTTGAGAAATCTTCCAGAAACCCTTGGAACCCCCACCCCCTGGGTACGCCACTCTGACACCTAATGATTCTAAAATTCCATGAGCCCTGCAATAAAACACATATCCAATTAAAAAAAACCCCACTTTTTAACAAATCTCGCACCCCCTCAATATGACATCATTTTTAGAGGGGGGGGGGGGGGTCAAGGGCTGCATGACAAAACATGACAAGGGGGGGAGGGGGGGTTAAAAATGGCCAAAAATAGCATGACGTCATTTATGGACAGCCCCATAGTGTACCGACATATCCCGGGCCATCTCAACGATCTGGCTGATGCACTCAGTAGAGCTGTGATATCTCCTGAACACGCGTATCGAGCACAGTTGATGGTTCGTGATAAAAAATTAGCATGGACAATTCCATCCGTCAATGTACTCAGTGTTGTCTACCCATTTATGCTCTGCAGATCCGCAGCTGAAGCGGCTCGGCGCGATGGCGCAGGACAGGCAGTTGATGGCGAGGGCCCCGGGTGTAGAATGATTGACCTAGATCCATATGCAAATTAGTACTACAAGTACTGCCACCTGTTGTCTTATGTCTGAACTAAATTAACAAATAAATCCTTCCTACATCACCTACTTCCTGTATGACTTGACATGGTGGCAGCGGTGGGATTCTTCAAAATCTAACCTACTTGGTGTGTCTGCGGTTACATAAAGTGGGTAAAAAGCAAGTATATGACCGAAGGAACAAAGCTGATCGAAGGATTCGTGAAAAAAGACTGAGTAACAGCCGAGATTTTGGTGTAACAAGTCAGGTGAGCGATAATAGGGAACTTTACCGGTACCTAAGAAGAAAGCATAACAAGCCCAGAGAGAGGCATAGTGAGACAAGTGTAGCATAAGCTTGTCTGTGTGTGAACAACATATCAACCAACTGCCAGTACAGGTGAACTGTGACTCTGTAGACAACTCTGGCTATCAAAAGGAAGTGGTGTGTGCATATGAACTAAAACTACAGTAACTGTCAGCACCAAGCAACTAGTGTGTGTAGCAAACATGGCACTTGGCAGAGCACCCCCTCAAATGTGTTTTGCTGGCAAAGGTGATAAAACTGAAAAATTTAACCTGTGGAAACAACGTATGGAAATCTATTCCCAAGTAACTGACAAAAAGGATGAGCATCTAGTCCCATTTATACTACAAGGGCTGGATGACGAAGGTCTAAAGATCTACAACGCCTTCCATCTAACTGATGCTCAACGAAAAGTCCCACGAAGGATTTTCGAGAAATTCGAGGAACGCTTGAAAATCTCAAGACCGAATTTCCGTGCTGCCAGGCTGGATCTACACTTCTACTACCAGGGTAAGGACGAGTCACTAGACGACTTCTACACCAGATGTCGCGAGAAGACAGCTGACTGCAACTTCACTGCAGCAGAGGAGAAGGAGCGTATCGTGGAACAACTCTTGGCAAGTACACCAATCGAAGACTTCAAAAAGTGGCTTCTAGGCCAGAACGCTGATGTAACCATTGACGCGGTACTACAAGAAGGTCGCAAGTTTGAGACAACCCCCAACAGCATCCGACATATCAAGGACCGCAACAACAGCACAGCAACTCCTGCTAGCAATGTCGATGCCATACGTCACAAGACTCGGGGTCAACCATTCAACAAAAAAGGAAAATCGAAGTCTGTGTGCAGGAACTGTGGTGGCGACCACAAAAAGGATCGTGATAGTTGTCCTGCTAAGGATTCCGAACGCTACAACTGTCACAAAATTGGACATTGGGCACACCTCTGCATGCAACCAGATCAGAGGAAAACACCACCTAAGACACCAAACAGAGGTCCAACACGCGGTGGACGACAACCGAGACCTCCACCACGTGGCCAGCAACGCAAGCAAATCCATGACGTCACAACAGATAACTACGATGACAATGGATACTCAGAGGACGAGGACTTTGAGACCATCGAGTAGAACATGATCAGCCTGGATGTCGCAGGTGCGACACGGCAGGTACAACAACGTAAAGAAGTGTTTGCCAAAGTCAACATCGAGATTCCCGAACATCCAAATGATCGCACGAGGAGGATCATAAACATGAAAGTCGACACTGGAGCAATGGGAAACACTCTACCCCTCAGGATATTCCGACAACTGATGCCTGAGAAAATGAAGCTGGACGGAACACCAGATGCGACCAAGGTTAAGGCTTCACGAAACACAACGCTGCTGGCATACAATAAGACACCGATTGTGTGCTACGGCAGTGTTGATCTACAGTGCGGCTACGGCAACGGTGATAGGAAAACATTCACATTTCACATTGTGGATGTAACAAGCCCAGCAGTGTGCGGACTTCCGATGGCTGAAGCATTGGGTCTCGTGACAATGCACTGCAGCATCAACGTACCAACACCTACACCGAATAAAGTTGACTCTGTAAAGGACCTTCAACAACTCTTCAGTGAACAATTTGACAGGATAGGCAACCTTCCTGGTAAGGCGAGGCTGCATGTGGAGGATGGCGCAACTCCATTCATCGATCCACCACGCAAATACTCGATCCATCTGAAACCCAAACTCAAAGCAGAGCTTGACAAGATGGAAGCACAGGGCGTGATATCAAAAGTGCATGAACACTCAGATTGGTGCAGCAGTCTGGTTACCAGTGTGAAGAAGGACGGATCTCTGAGAGTATGTCTCGATCCGAAGAAACTCAACGAATCTCTAAGGAGATGCCCACACAAAATCCTGACACTGGAGGAAATAAGTCATCAATTTCATGGAGCCAAGTACTTCAGCAAACTCGATGCTAAGGCCGGATACTGGGGCGTTGAACTGGACAAGGAGAGCCAACTGCTCACTACGTTCAGGACACCTTTCGGCAGGTATAAGTTCCTAAAACTGCCGTTTGGACTCAGTGTCAGCCAGGATATCTTCCAACAGAAGATCGACATGATCCTGGAGAACTGCCCGGGAACTGTTGGAATTGCTGATGACATCGCCTGCTTCGGATCTACCGAAGAAGAGCACGACAGGAACTTGCTGAACCTCATGGCTGAGGCAAAGAAGAACGGTCTTGTCTTCAACAGCAGCAAGTGTGTCATCAAGCAGCCACAGATAGAGTACTTTGGAATGGTTTTCAGTGCTAACGGTATGAGACCGGACGAAGCCAAGGTCGCTGACTTGAAAGCCATGCCATCTCCAACAAACAAGACAGAACTGCAAGAATTCCTTGGACTAATCACCTACCTCAGTCCATTCATTAGGAATCTGTCTGCTCAGGCAGAGCCAGTGCGGAAGCTTCTCTGCAAGGACACCCCGTTTGATTGGTCAGCCGACCACCAGCATGTGTATGACCATTTGAAAACTTTGGTCAGCACTGAAGCCTGCCTGAAATACTACGACACCAACGTACCAACATACCTCATGGTAGATGCAAGTCAACGTGGATTAGGAGCAGCACTACTCCAACCAGACCGACTGCAGGATGGTAGCTACACTGTGGAGACCAGGCCTGTGGCATTTGCTAGCAAATCACTGTCCCCTTCCCAAAAGAACTATGTGAACATCGAACGGGAAATGCTAGCGATAACATTTAGAATCAAACGACTCCATACATATCTCTACAACAGGAAATTCACTGTGCTTAGTGACCACAAACCACTCGAAATGATCTGCAACAAACCCCTGACAATAGCACCACCAAGACTACAAGCGATGATGCTTGCAGTCCAGGACTATGACTTCAAGGTGAAATATGTCCCAGGGAAAGACATCGGACTTGCAGATGCTCTCAGCAGAATGCCAAACCCCAACAACAAGGATGACATCAAAATTGATGTGCGCATCGAGCATGTGCAATTCACCGCTGATAAGATCAGGGCCATCAAGGACTCTACACAAAGTGACCCTGTACTCAGTGAGCTGAAGGAGATCATCTACACTGGATGGCCGGAGACGATGAAGGAACTTCCGTCTGAGCTTCGACAGTTCTGGTCATTCAGGGATGAACTGAGTGTTGACAACGGTCTGATACTCAAAGGAGAACGTGTCTACATACCCAAACCACATCGCCAAAGTGTGCTCGACAACCTACACACAGGACATCTGGGGATCATCAAGACCCAGCTGCGAGCACGCAAGGATGTATACTGGCCAAAGATAAACATGGATATCGAAAACCTTTGTAAACAGTGTACAGTATGTCAGGAGCACCAGCGCACTCAGGTACACGAGCCACTGGAACAGACTGAAACACCCAGCAGGCCCTGGAGTGTCATCGGGACAGACTTGTTCCAGATAGGTGATGATCAGTATTTGATCATTGCTGACTACTACACCAAATTCCCTCTGGTTGACAAACTCCCAAAGCCTGCAACGTCTGACACGGTGGTCTCAATTATCAAGGACCATTGTGCCATCATGGGTGTGCCTGACATCATACGATCTGTCAATGGACCACACTACAACAGTCAGGCATTCATACGGTTCACAAGTCAGTGGGGTATAAGACACATAACATCCTCTCCTAGGTATCCTAGATCCAACGGATTCATAGATCGAGCGTCAAGTTGGGTCAGTCAAAAGAGTCATGAAGAAAGCCATGGAAGCCAACGAGGATGTACAACTGGCACTTCTTCGACTCAGGACGACACCAGTCAGTTGTAGGCTACCTAGCCCAGCTGAGATGATGTTCCAAAGGAGGGTAAAGGATACCTTACCTTCCAAAATCAGGAACACCAACCCCCTGCACGAGGACATCAAGAATGAACTGTACAACCGACAATACGAGCAGAAGGCATACCACGACAGGCGAGCAAAGGAAATACCACCTCTCAACGCTGGACAAAAGGCGCTGTGCCAGGATGTACAGTCGGGACTCTGGAGCCCAGCAACTGTCTTGGCACGGGCTCCAGAGCCAAGGAGTTATATCATCCAAACTCCCACTGGACAGACTCTTTGACGGAATCGTGTACAGTTACGAGGCAGAACTACTGCGCAGAGCATTTCAGGTCCTGGAACACCTGAGGTCGCTGTGCCACCACTGTCTCCACCATGCAACACTGCCACTGATGGTGGTGTTGTGCATGACAGCTCTGTACCTAGCCCACCACCTCATGTTGGTGGTGGACCCATACCAACTAGATCGGGTAGCAGCATCAGTGAAGGGCACACGGACAAACCATCAATGTCTGTGCCTAGCCCTAAGACACCTAAAGTGGTATCTCGCAGTGGACGTGAGATTAGAAAACCTGCTAGATACAATGACTGATATTGATTGACTACCTTGTATATTTAAGTGGATATTTTACTAAAGACTATTTGAACATGGACCTAACAGAAGAACTTTGATATTTATAAGTAGTTTTTATATGAGTGTTACCTTTTTAGAAAAAGAGGGATGTAGAATGATTGACCTAGATCCATATGCAAATTAGTACTACGAGTACTGCCACCTGTTGTCTTATGTCTGAACTAAATTAACAAATAAACCCTTCCTACATCACCTACTTCCTGTATGACTTGACACCGGGAACGCTGGCAAACCGAAGGTCGGCAGTGTCGGCGTTCCTCCGCTTCTGTCATCAACATCAGATGGACCCCTATGCGCTCAAGCCGTGCCACGTCTGCATGTACGTGGAGCAACTAAATTTGCAAGGACTGGCACCGCCAATGTTTCGGAATCACGTCGGCCACATACACATTCACTTCAGACGATTTCAGAGTCGACTGGGCGGTGCAGGCAACATTGAGGCGGAAGGTTTTCATCCCAGTCCACCACCCACCCCCGTCGGCACAGGTCATAGTGGCGGCCATTCGGGCCCTTCCACAGTCAAAAGATCTCCTGTCAGTGAAGGCGGCTATCCTTCTCATGTTTTACGCCGCTTTAAGACAATCGGAAGTAGTTCCACCCGGAGTCAGTGTGTTCGACCCCCAGAGGAATTTGACGAGAGCAGACGTACTCCTCCGGGGCGACGACATGGACATTGTTATCAAGGCTGCAAAAAATCAGCAGAGGTTCGACCAGCGACGAGTGGTGACCGTCCACGCTGCGGCCGACAAGGAGTTCTGCCCGATTCGGGCGGTGGCTGCAGTCTTGAAGGACTCCCCGACTCAGTCACCGACTCAGCCCATGTTCGTGTTTAAGGACACTCTCCGCCCCATACCAGCTACATAATTATATAAGAACTCAGTGGCATACAGCTATAATTAACATTGGTCAATCTCCACGCCACTTCACACTACACACACTGCGCAAGGCCGCGGCTACTTTGGCCTTCGCAGCGGGCGTAAATCCTAATCACATTTAGCATTATGGAGGCTGGGCCTCCCAGGCGTACAGAACTTAGAATCACACTCGGCAGGACACACAGGTTGCCTCCTCTCTTATACTACCATAATCATACACAAACTTTGCGGCTTGGCACTTTTATTAGGCAAATTTTATGTACTTCTCTTATAATAATATCAATCGCAAGGCGATTTTATAATAAATCTTAATTGTGCCCAAGTCCGCCTCTCTCTTAATTTATTTATGTATTTATTTATTTCATACTTATACACATTCATCATCTCTTTTATATCGACATAATAGTTGTCTTAGTCATATGGCAGGGGTTATCAGTAATGCAGAGGTATAGGATTCGAATCCCAACAACGTCTTGCAGGGTATAACTTTTCAGAAATTTGAAAATGATCATCAAAATATGTCTGCATATGTACAGGCCCATCAGATAACCTCCGGAGGATTATTCAAAAACCTCCGGAGGTTTATTCAATAACCTCCGGAGGTTTAGTACATAAACCTCCGGTGGAGGTCTGCTGAGGGGAATACAGTAGGTTACGCCCAGAAAACTACATGAAGAACAATAGAGAAATGGGCTGGGAGGAGTATAAATCCTTTAATGTTACTGACTATTGGCTGTGGTGTGCTCTGGTGAATTTTGACGTCTCCCCTTAGGTAATACCTGAAATTCATAATAAGCTTACACAAGTAGTATGACTTTATTAATCCAAGGTATGTCGGCGTCTTCAGCTGGCCCTACAGGTCCTGCCCTCAAGCTTTTATCCCCCAGGCACCGAGGGTTGATATATCCCATCACTGGTCGTTCAGATACCACTTTATAATATGAGGCACGAGTTTTCAAAGCATGTTAGTTAGTAATAATTATTAATAAAAGATGTAGAATAAGTGCCTGGAATGAGAAGTAACATGTTGGTACAATATCGGTTAATGAGAGCACAAGTAATAAGGAAACATGTAACCAGAAGTGACCTCTTTAGGGGTCAACAAGACCATGTGATCTGAACTGACAAATGGGGTGCCAGTTGTCTGATATAAAGCTGAGAATTGCACAAGAATAAATGGTCCCTTTAAGGTACTCACTGTGTTTACACCTTACATCAAGCAGCTGACTAACATGCACCCACCCGGTTATCTTGGGCAATAACCCAAAGATCGGTTCCCCATGAGAAGCTCAAGCAAGCCATTACAACAACAACACAAAGATCAGACCAACTGTAGGCTCATGATGTCCTGCTAGCTATTGAAGTATGAAAACCCTTCCCTCTCTAACTTGAATTCACCATAGCCCGTCGAGCCACCTTTGACGACGATGTGCTGTTCTGACCACCCTCATGCGCGAGGCACAACTTGGAAACATGCGACCTCCCTTGACGTTTCCGCACCCGGCCTGCAACCCTTGCACCCAGGCACAAATCCTATCATTTTCCCAAATTCACAAATATAGGCTTCAGCCTAACAAAGTATAAAGCCTGTATTCCACTAGGCAATTCTGACGGCTGGAAACTTGGTAATTCAAGGCTTTTTACCAGTTATATTTCCAAACACCATGTTTGCACTATATATTATATATATAAAATTCGAAAGAGCATTAAAACCTCTTTTATTGTGTATACCATGTCTAGCATGATAACCAATGTTCTCACCGCTGATCTTTGAAATATGAAGTAAATCGGCTTATGGAATACAGCCTTAAGTCACATCAGTCCGTGCAGCTGGTTATCTGCAATAGTTGATATGATAATATCCTTCTTTGTGTATAACTATTACCACATTTCACCTAACGGTAGGAAGCCAAAGCAAAAAACATGTTATCAACAGACAAAGATTAAATACTCAACATGATCCTCAAACCTTCATATATGTGCAGGACGTTATCACTGATATTTGCAGTAAATGCGAAATTTTGCTATCTCATCTAAACCAAAGAGATACTACAGTAATTATATTATAGACTACATAAGTTTTGGGCAGAATTTTTGCTATGTTATCTAAAAGGGGCATGAGCGGTGCATATAAGACAGCACCCATAAGCCCAGTGGGTTGTCCTTTATTCCAATAGTTGCAAAGCTCCTGATGATAAGTAGGTATATCCAAATATATCACGAACACATACTATTATTTGCACAATTTGTTATCATATGAATAAAAAGAAATAAAAGTCTCCGGCACTGGTAGACGGGAGGTGACTCTCCCAACAGTTGCTGAGTGTATAGACCTCGAAAAGGGAAGCTTAACCATAGCTATACCTGGTTGGAACATTACTGATATTGTTAGCATTGTGAGATGGATGGCATGTATTGTATAGATGGAAAGACTATGTACTTGTGCCTTCAGACTGTCTACATGGATATAACAAAATTACCTCTTGCCAAGTGTGTTCTTCGTATAGGAATCAGCCTCTTTACTTAGAATCTCTACCACTGAAGAACAGACGAATATCCAGGATAAAGATCTAACTGGATTAAGAACGAAAGCTAGCTAACAAGACGAACAATAATGAAGAACTCCCTTAATTTAAATAGTAATCGTTTATTTACACTTCTTCAAGTAGTAAAAACGTAAATGATATACGACAAACATCATGCAGTCTAATGAACGATTCAAAGTGTTTATACAAGATACGAACAAATGATAACTATATCAGCGAAATATCATCGGAATTAACTAAAGAGAAATAAACACCAGTCTAGCTAGCTAGTATTGATTTTTATTAAACATAAAATTGATGCCGAGACTTTTTTCACTAAGACACAGAGTTGTCAGGGTGACAACTTTAATGGTGCCAAAAACCACAACCCTTTGACAATCATATGATAGACTTTTTTGAGATTGACAACTCTATGACAACTGTGTGATAGTTGAAGGTCTTCCCCATTACCCTTGGGTTGTCATGGGATGGTGTCAAAAACCACAACCCAAGGTTGTCCAGCACCACCAAAAGAGATCCAAGGGTTGTCTGGAGAGTCTTCTTCTCTATGACCACCCATGGGTTGTCAGACATCTACATGTCAATTTCTCTGTTAATAGTAGGTGGTCATCCTACCATGGGGATTTATCTCACCTGGAAAGCACAAAGAATAGCATAATTATGAGACAGTTAAGTGACAATTAATGCTTTTGTAATTGTGACTAACTAATCCAATGCATAGTCTAGAAACAATTAATGTAGATTTTCCTTGTCTGCCCCCCTATCCAGCCATAATAGTTTACATTTTTTGATCCATTGGTGTCCGCAATGTATTTTGCAAATCATTATATAAAATATATTACATTATAGTAAGAAAAACATTTACATAACAAGTAAACTCACATTAATTCTATCCATGACCCCTATTACCGCGGACCAATAAGTATACATAGACAAATAAGCCCGAGCTTACATGTCCTCTTAGATTATCTGTTCTGATGAGATGAGATGATGTTACCTGTAAGTGTGCAATATTCATACCAACAGTATAACCAAATTACACTTCATTAATAGCGGTTTTATATTTGGTCCACAATTGATACATATATATATAAATTATATATATATATATATATATATATATCATGGACATATAGAAAATCGACCTGTAGGATACAGTCTTTATGCTCTTACTGAGTAACATTAGGTCTAACATAGTACTCATTCGTCATCTGTTAGGTGAGAGTGAGATGAAAGTAGAAAAGGTTTTGTAACACGTAAGGATCTCAGTGCCCCGATCCATATCCGATGAGTTCGGTGCTATGGACTGGAAAAGGATACAACTACCATATACAAATTAACCTAGCTATTTTCGTTACTGGGCTGGTACATGCCAAGGATTTCAAACGAACTGAGACTCTGACACTATGTTTCATTAGAAATTCTCAGTTCCTTTTGGCAAGTGGAAGGGTAGTCTGGCAAGACCGACAGTGTTGCATTCAGACGTTGTGCCAGACTAGTGGAGGGGTGGTAGATAGGAATAGGGAATTCCCAGCCAAGAAGTGGCATAACCGGCATATTTTGTGACTATACCTTTTGGTCGGTCTGTTACTTGCTAATTTTTCATGTAACAGTTGTCATTTTATGTTAGGTTGAGACTCACTTAAACAGAGTGTTATGATAGTGAAGTTTAGTGAAGTTGAGATGTCACCAATACAAAATGTTATAATAGTGTTATCTTTTAGTAACCGAATGTAACTGGAATCTTAAAGGGTTCCTTGCACATAATTTTACAAATTTTCAATTTTTGTGTGTTTCAATTAATTTATGTATTCCAAATATGCAATAAACAAAAAAAGGTAAAATGTCAAGATATGAGAGAAAAATTCAGGAAAGAAAACTAAATTTGGGAATTCCCTCAGTAATGGGTTGTCAATTCTGTCCTTGCTACGTCATAATAAAGGGAATTCCCTTTCAAAATATCTTGGGAATTACAGGTTATTGAATTCATTTAGGTTAGTAAATAACATACTTAATAAAAGCCTGTATGGGCTTAAATAAAAATATTTAATGCCTAACCACAATTTCCTTTCAATGTATTTTCTAGGGTGGGGGATTCCCTTTAATGGATACATGGAATTCCTCCATTAACCCTGCGTGTGACGTCACATATTTGGGGAATTCCCTTAAAAATGAAGTAAAATTCTTTTTTTTCTCAATGTCCCCTATGTGTATATAGAAAAGGAATTTTCTTTAGATTTTTCTCAGATTAAAACGGCAAGATGTAATCAACATGTTTCACTGATTTCATTGAAAATAAATTAAGATCCTGTACTTGTGTGCAACGTTTCCTATAACATCAGATTTTAAATTCTGGAGATGTTATTGGGTACGATCAATATAATTTACAAGATCCAAAACAGAACGTTACTGCAACATTGTAATAACATTTCATGCTTGCCTGGGTTAAGCCCGTTCCACACTGGACTGCGCCAAATCTCTTTCCTCTGTGATTCCTCTTCAGGCCCACATGTGGTCTTAACATAAGTAGCCCTTTCGATCAGGGTACAAAGCGTCAGTTGCTTTTCACTGTATTCCTGTATCCCTGTTTGCCTTTTTTTACCCCTCTTTTGCCCATTTTTTCCTCTTAAATGTTAGATATAATGCATAATTCTGTTCAAGAATAACCTTTAAACTATTCCAAACACTTCTTAACCCCATATTCCCTAAAAGGCAAACAGTGTTACAGTGAAAAGGCAAACAGGCTGTATAAATACAAATCATTTTATGCAAATCTCCCTGTGATCACATTAACATATCTTATCACTTCAGTGGCAAAGACAACTAATGTTATGCAATTCCATATGTTTCCCCTCATAAACCCAACCAAGGAGATGAAAATCCTCCCCCTGTTATGAAAAGTTATATAACCCCCATGCCTGCACCAGTGGGAGGCAAAGGGAGATTTGCATGAAATGATTTGTATTTATACAGCCTGTTTTGCTTTCCACTGTTACACTGTTTTGCTCTTTTGGAAGAGGGGGGAAATAAGGGGTTAAGAAGTATTTGGAATGGTTTAAATGTTAATTATGAAAAGGATTATGTATTATAAATAACACTTAAGAGGAGAAATGAGGGAAAATAGTGACAAAAAAAGGCAAACAGGGATACAGGAATACAGTGAAAAGCAACTGACACTTCATACCCTGATCCCTTTCCTATATTTTGAACTTAGACATAAACCAATGTATATATAATTAATAGTGATCTTTGATTACACACGAAAGAATCTAATAAAAGAGTAATTGTCAGGGAGGTCTCAAAACTATATATATATACGTAAGTATCCAGACACCCTCACTGACCGTGGTCAGTGGACCATAGTCTTCTTAAGGGAAGCCGTGCAAGTTAGGCTTACACTAGGATATAGACCACGTAAACCAATAGGGTATAGTATGGTCATTTGCAATAGAAATAGGCCTTACTGGATCAAATCTAGTTTTCCTGCTTCTGCTAATGTATATATACATTGCCAACATGTAAACAATAGTATATTATGGTTATTTGTAATTTGCTATACATATACAAACGTTATTACAAAGATTTTCTTTAAATAGACAATGTGCATAAATCACCCTCTCCTAGAGCCTCTGGGGTCTAAAGGTGCATCCTAGTTGGTAACTGAGCGTGTTGCAAAAACGTCCTAGTTAGTAACTGAGTAAATGACCCAAACTTTCCTGATGATGGAGCCAAGAGGAAATGTAGCGTGAAGAACTGGCGACTAAAAGAACCGGTAATTTACCTGTGCCCCAAAATTATATCATATATACCAGTTCTGATGGCCTGGGTTGTTTTGGACCCTTTTTCTGACCTACTGCCTTTTAGTATGTTTGGTGAGCATGAAACAAAAATTTGAAATGATGTTGCTAGGTCATGTCTGAAGTTATAAATCTAGGCGGGATCACATAACCCTAGGTTATACAAATTCAAAAATGTAACTCTAGAGCGAAGATAACAAACTGCCAAATCTTGCGTTTGTTCATGGTAAGAAAGATCCCGTAATAATGAAACCGAATCGTCTGACAGATTGCGATCATAGATGGCTAGATTTCCCCAGGATTTCCATGGATTTCCCTCAGAAATTTCTTCAATTTCATGAAAATAAGGACGTTCAAAAAGTGACCTACCCCTAACAGTTAGCAATACTTTGAGCGCGGCCATCTGCTGCTATGTCCGCGTGAATACTCCCAGCCGGGGGTGCAGCCAGGTATGTTGGGCGTTATCCGAATAACCCCATGACCTTCTTCCCCATGAAGTCTTCTTTTATGATATATAATATGATGTATCTACTGGTTGTACAGATCCAGCTTTGGTAAACTATACCGACCATGCGGGTTTCACCATCTTGTATCTTGATATTATTTTGCAACTTCAACATGATAAGGTTTTGAAGTATTAATCTAATTATCCTCGATTTAATTTTCTCTTCAATCAGTGGAAAAATAATGTTTTGAGTGTGACTATTATTTTTGTAGCTTATGCTATAGTTCTGTAAATTGTATAAATCAATGAACGACTTTAATCTTTAATGCATGATGTCTACGTTCTCTGCGGACTTAACATCTATTTCTACATAATTATTATAATCATGTCCTAATACTTTATACTTTAGATAAAATAGTGGGACTCTTTATTTTCTAGCCTTCTCCTATCCCACTTAAGGTAATATAAAAGGGAAAGATTTTGAATAAAAAAAGGGGCTCTTCATTATCTAGCCTTTTCCTAACAAGAATTCAGAAAAAAGGCTTATTTCACCTTTAGGAACAATCGGGACAGAACAAGGACTCCCTTCGGTTATTGAAACAGCCCACCAGACCTGATTCGTGGGCTCGAAACGGTAAAGGTGGGCCAAATCTTTCAAAGGTGGGGTCGGAGATCCGTTTCGGGGGTTTTCAGCCCACGAACGGATCCCCTTCGTAGCCCGCTTGTCTCTATTAGGGTACTGGCCGGTGGACTCCCCGGTCCCTAAATGAGACCCACCGCCGCGCATGTTTGGTCTCCAATGTGACATGTTGAGCACCTGTCCGAATTGAACAAGAACACTAGAGCACAATGGGACAGGTGCTGGTAGATTTCAAGTGAGAAAACCACAGAAAAGGAGTGACAAGTCGAGTCTGTGAGTGTCAGTTCGACAGACCAAGGTTGGCCTTCAGTGTACTGGTCGTAAGACTTGCACCGACCCGCTTCTGCCCGCAGAATGGGTTCACTTGCGACAGGTAAAAAGGACAGGAGTACCCAGTGTTGAAGACGGCGGTCCTGAGCCGTGAGGGTGTAAGGTAATGATGGACTGAGAGAGGCACTGGTTAAATGTTGCGACACACGCGGCTGTTCCCCACTGTCCTGACTTGAGCGTGGTCATAGTACATTTCACCTCGGTCACCTGTTGGCTATCAAGTGTGGCATCATTCGCCAGGGTTTCAGAAGCTAGGGTGTGCCGATCATGGTTGACTAAGACTGCCATCGCTTTACATCTGTCCGGTCGGCCAGTGTGGCTTAGCCTGACGACCGGGAGATGTGTCCACATCCAGATGGGCACAGCTCCCAGAAGCGGGTGTGCTTTCCAGTCTGGTTTTCCTGCCTCGCTGGATATGCTCTCTCTCTATGTTGTCGGAGCGACTGCTTTGTTACGCTACCCCTGTGGGGGACCGGGGTGAGAGTTCCTGTACGGAAGGAGCTCCCTGGCAAGAATGTTCCCTCAGTATCCCCTGCTTCTCGTAGGAGGCGAGTGAAAGGGGCGTTGTGTTCCGACAACGTCATCAAACGTCAGGAACTTAACTGGTGCTGCTGGTTGAGATTACATGGTAACTTTGGTTGGAAGTTCTCCTGCTATGTTTGTATCCATTTTGTTACATGGTACTCTCTACTGTGCTTGTCCTGATGATTTGTCCACAGCCAGATGGACAATATCTCTGCGGCACGTGAGCTGTTGTCTGACAAATTCTTTGAAGCCTCCTTGAGGCAAACGTCAACTGACTCAACAAACAGGTCTCCAATACACTGATAAGCTCATGCTTAGCCTGACGACCGGGAGATTTGTCCACATCCAGATGGAGACATCTCCCAAAGGCAGGTGGGCCGTGTTCTCTGCACGAGCTCTCCGCCACGTCGCCGGAGCGACAGCTGCCATACATCCCTGTCCCACTGAGAAATGGATGAGACAAGGTGTCTGGCAACAGACCCCTTTCTCTCCGTGCGTGCACAGAAAGTGATCCCAGAAGCAGAATGGGCGGAATCGATGCTTAGCCTGACGACCGGGGGATTTGTTCACATCCAGATGAATACATCTCCCAAAAGCGGGTGAGTTGTCCGGTCTGGTTTTCCTGCCTGACTGGATCTGCTCTCTCTCTATGTTGTTGGTGTGACAGCTGACTATATTTTGCAATTTCACTGATGAAGTTGAATTTGCAAAGTATCCGCCAGCGTCCGTTTGTGCTCCGTGCGTGCACAGAAAGTGCTTCAATAAGGAATTTATGCTTAGCCTGATGACCGGGAGATTCGTCCACATTCAGATGGGCACATCTCCCAAAGGCAGGTGAGCAGTGCACGAGCGTGCACGAGCTCTCCGCCATGTCGTCGGAGCGACAGCTGTTTGATGTCGTTGTACATCCGTCCCTGCTCCTCCTCCCCTCGGCGGCTTTGGCCCCGACTGCCTGCCTGCTACCCACTGCTCCGTGCGTGCACAGAAAGTGCCGAGAGGCTGCTGCCAGTCTCTGGTCTTTGTCCCTGCCACCCACTGCTCCGTGGGTGCACAGAAAGTGCCGAGAGGCTGCTGCCAGTCTTTGGCCCTGTTACCCTCTGCCACGCTTCGACCGGACGTCCGCCGGAGTCGTGCTGGGACTCGAATCGAAGCCCAGACTCTCCCCTTCGAAACGCTGCCTGGTTTGAGTCGACGCGACTTGCGGATCCAGAGATATTTGCGATGCGGCTCCGTCCACAAGGGGCGTGGACGGAGCCGCATTCAGCACTGCTCCTCACCCGGGCCTCCCATGGGGCTGATCTGGGGCTCGAATCGAAGCTCAGCTCACGACCTACGAGGCGAACTTCGAACGGAGTCCCTGCGATCGACGGATCCAGAGATGTTAGCTCCGTCCCTAATTCTTATGTGCGCTTTACCCCACGATAGCCCGTCAGGGGCCCGAGTCTCCTTAACCGGGGATCCCCGAGACTCCGTCTGTAGACCACCTCGTAGGGCAGGTCCTGAGCTTCGATTCGAGCCCGAGATCACCTCCGTAGGACGAGCGGTCGAGGCGCGGTGCTCATTGCGGCCGTCCTTTGGCCTGATGGTAGCGGCTACGGGCCAAACTCACTTTCTGTCAGGATGGTAGCGGCTACGCTTCTGTCAGGATGGTAGCGGCTACGCGGTCTGTCAGGATCGCTAAACCAAAAAAAAATTTCTAAGTCCAACATTTTTTGGGTTTTCGGCCCCTCAGGCCGTTTTGCCCCAGTGCTCGTTGCGGCTCGTGCGTGACGGTAGCGGCGACGGGCCAAACTCACTTTGTCAGGATGGTAGCGGCTACGCTTCTGTCAGGATCGCTAAACCAAGCCAGAGGACGGCGGCGGTTTCACTCGAAAAATTTCTAAGTCCAACATTTTTTGGGTTTTCGGCCCCTCAGGCCGTTTTGCCCCGGTGCTCGTTGCGGCTCGTGCGTGACGGTAGCGGCGACGGGCCAAACTCACTTTCTGTCAGGAGGTAGCGGGTACGCGGTCTGTCAGGATCGCTAAACCAAGCGACGCGCATGAATGGATTAACGAATCTCGTTAATCCATTCATGCGCGTCGCTTGACCTAAGTCCGAAATTTCCGGTTTTCGTCCTCTCAGGCGTCTCCTCCTAGCCCGACGGGCCTGAAACTTCACCTCGGGGGCCTACTCGCCCTGCCGCATCTTTTTGTCGGGCTGAAGGTAGCGGCTACGGGCGCTCCTAGGGGGCGCTTTTGCAAAAGCGGCTCCGTCCAGGCCCCTTCTGGACGGGGCCCCGTCGCTCATATCTCCGGATCCGCTCGTCGAATCGACTCAAACGAGACAGCGTTTCGAAGGGGAGAGTGTGGGCTTCGATTCGAGCCCCGGCACGCCTCCGCCGGACGTCCGGTCGGTGCGGGGCTCTCATTTAAGCGACGAAAAGGGGTAAAAACGGCCTTCCGGGGCCCGTAGCTCGAGAGCGGAGAATCGCTGGGGTTCCCCGTCGAGTGCATCTTGTAGAGGAGGTCCTGGGCTTCGATTCGAGCCCAAGATCACCTCCGTGGGACGAGCGGTCGAGGCGCGGTGCTCATTTCCCCGCCCGTGCGTGCACAGAAAGTGCGAAACGCGCGACGGGCGCCTGCCGCTGCCAGAATGCGCTTTCTGTCAGGATGGTAGCGGCTACGCGGTCTGTCAGGATCGCTAAACCAAGCCAGAGGACGGCGGCGGTTTCACTCGAAAAATTCCCCTCGTGCGAGACGGTAGCGGCGACGGGCCAAACTCACTTTGTCAGGATGGTAGCGGCTACGCTTCTGTCAGGATCGCTAAACCAAGCCAGAGGACGGCGGCGGTTTCACTCGAAAAATTTCTAAGTCCAACATTTTTTGGGTTTTCGGCCCCTCAGGCCGTTTTGCCCCGGTGCTCGTTGCGGCTCGTGCGTGACGGTAGCGGCGACGGGCCAAACTCACTTTCTGTCAGGAGGTAGCGGGTACGCGGTCTGTCAGGATCGCTAAACCAAGCGACGCGCATGAATGGATTAACGAATCTCGTTAATCCATTCATGCGCGTCGCTTGACCTAAGTCCGAAATTTCCGGTTTTCGTCCTCTCAGGCGTCTCCTCCTAGCCCGACGGGCCTGAAACTTCACCTCGGGGGCCTACTCGCCCTGCCGCATCTTTTTGTCGGGCTGAAGGTAGCGGCTACGGGCGCTCCTAGGGGGCGCTTTTGCAAAAGCGGCTCCGTCCAGGCCCCTTCTGGACGGGGCCCCGTCGCTCATATCTCCGGATCCGCTCGTCGAATCGACTCAAACGAGACAGCGTTTCGAAGGGGAGAGTCTGGGCTTCGATTCTAGCCCAAGATCAGCCCCGTAGGACGAGCGGTTGAGGCGCGGTGCTCGTGTCCACAGCCGCTGCTCTCTGCCGGTGCAGGGTTCGGGGCTCAGACACAGGATTTCGGCCAGTTTCGAGGTCGCGGCGAGACCGCCGACGCTCGACGCAGGCTCCGGCCTGCCGCGGGGCAGGGCGGGGGGTCGTGACGCGGGTCAGAAACTCTCACTGCGTCTCCCTTATATGAGGACCCTCCAGGGCCCGTGGCTCAGGGCTGCGGACTGCCTCCCTCGGGGTCTGGAGGGGGGAGGGCGGGGGGTCGTGACGCGGGTCAGAAAACCTCACTGCGTCTCCCTTATATGAGGGAGGTGGCGTCGGAGACGAAAGACCAGGACAGGGCCCGACTCGGCGTCAACAGACGGACTCGGAAGACCCTCTCTCAGCTAGAAACGTTTCCCTCCCCCGTGGGGGACCGGGGTGGTGGCTCCAGTCGGAGCTCCCTGAACAGAATGTTCCCTCAGTAACCCCTGCTTGTCGTAGAAGGCGACTGAAAGGGGAACCCTGTGCTCCCAACAGGGTCATCAAACGGCAGGGTGTGTGGTGTTCTGCACAATAAAGACCCCTTCCGTCCGTCGGCTGGTTTCTCCTACGGCACGGATCCAGAAGAGAGCTGAACGGCGAGGTGGAGGTAGCTCCTCAGGGGACAGGCGGTCGACCCCTTCCAGACCAGCCAAGACGGGGGCGAAGCACGACGAGGTAAGCTCACTAGAATCACGTTTACTGTTTCCGTTGCATGTCATGAGTTGGAGCTCCCTGAACAGAATGTTCCCTCAGTACCCTGTGCTCCCAACAGGGTCATCAAAAGGCCGGGTGTGTGGTGTTCTTTCTATGGAACTTTGCACAATAAAGACCCCTTGTCCGTTGGCGGGTTTCTCCTACAGTACGGATCTACGACTTTTTCAGAGGGGGGTCAGCCCCCACAGAACTAGGAAGGGCATCCGTACTGGCCCTTGTGGCGTAGAACCGGCTGGTAAGATTTCCCTTGTTTATTCTGAATGATGGTCACGTGAATTTCTTTCCGTTTTCAGAACGAGTGATCGAGACGCAAGATGGGCAGGGACGCCAGGCCTTCCAGTGCGATGAGGAGAAGGAGGCCGTCAGACGTTCGGCGTGCTCGTCGCAAGCTCGCGGCCCCAGCGACCCCTCGCAACCCCTCGCCTCGCAGACACGCAAGAGGGCCGGAAACGGTAAGCATGCTCGTGTGAAGGTGGAAGAGGCAGTCAGTGTTTGTCGGAATTTAAGCAGAGACAGTCCCGAAGTAGGCTCAGTGTTTGTCGTCGCATGACGAGTTCGTAGTGTGACCGGCATAATGATGTGATTACTTTCTTTTCTTCCACCGCTAGACTGTGGGCGGCAGGATGCGGCAGAGGCTGCTGGCGGAGCGGGAGGAAGAAGTCGTCGACGACTTCGGAGGCGGCGGTGGCTCCGAAGGCGACAGGCGGTCGACCCCTTCCAGACCGGCCAAGGTGCAAGTCACGTACATCAACCTCTTCGCGGAAAGCTGGACCGACGCAAGCTCCAGCGAGGGCTACCGACCGGGGCCGAGCAGTGAGGACGGGAGCAGCGACGAAGCAGACGGCGACCAGGGGGCAGTTCGCAATCGACCCGTGACTTCGACTCCCCGCAGGGACGAAGACTACGACACGGGGGCCGACGTCGGCCCGGCGGAAGCGGATGTTCCAGCCGAAGACCGCCACAAGGTGATGTTAAGTTCGTTGCTCGAAAAAATGAAAACTACATTGTGTCACAGTGAACTTCTCTTGCAGGTGCAGGCAAAACGCGAGGAGAGCTTTCCACTCTGACCGTCTTCCGCTATCATTTCAGGAGGACGGTTCACCTACGGGGCAGGCGGCCAAGTACACCCACCGGCACAGGGGTAGGCTGACGGCCAAGCGGTTCAAGACTGCCAGGTACCTGTGCCCCAAGTGCAACAACTACAAGACCCAGTTGAGGAACAGGCACTTTCCCAAGTGTTGTCCAAACGTAAGTGTGAATGCAGTCGAGACAGTAAATGCTATGCATGGAATGGTAATCGTCTATTCATTAATAACAGAACCGTATTTACACTACTGTCGATCTCGAGAACTGGTTTGACTGTTTCTTGCTTGGTACTTGCACGCTATAACGTTTCATTGCAGCCTACTCCCGAGGACCTCGCGGAGCTCGAGAGGGCTTTGGCCAAGTCCGAAACCATGCTGGAGCGAGCGGCCGGCACGTCTCGGAAAAGGCCCGCCGGACCCGAGGTGAAGAAGTACCGTTGCAACATAGAGGGCTGCACCTCTCGCCGGCCCATAGCGAGGATCAACGAGTACCACTTCAGGGTGAAACACGGTCTCACCTTGGAGCAGGCAAGGGCCCAGTTCGACAAGATAAAGAACCAGGCCTCCCCCGTCAAGGAGCCCGTAGGGGACGAGGTCACGGCCGACACGGTCGGGGAGATGTTCGAAAAGCACCTGTCGGGCGTGGAGGGCGGCATGCACATCGACGAAGAGACGCCAGAGAAGGAGGCCAAGGCGCTCGAAGAAACCCGGCACAAAGAAGTCCGCAACTTGGTCTGCATACTCCAGCTGACCATGGGCAGCGACCCTTTCCTTCCCCGCGACATGGCGTGCCTCCAAGAGTTGGGCAGGGACGAGGGGGGGAAGGGCGAAGTAGTCCGCCTGCTGAGACAGGAGAAGAAGGTCAGGTGGGGGACCGTAAAGAACTATCTGAAAGCACTCTACAAGTTTTTCAAATTTCTGAACATTAGCACCAGGCTGGGAGGGGAATGGTGGACCGCCGTGAAGGACAAGTGCTTCACCGCGCAGGGCAACTCCCTCACGTCCGTGTCGAAGCACGCGGGAAGAGAGTCGGTGAAGAGGCTCGACCAGGACCGTAAGCTGCTCATACCCAAGGAGGTGATAAGGGGCTACCTCCACTCCCCCATCCTGGAGAAAGTGATGTCCGACCTGGCGGGGATGTGGGAGGAGCAGGCCGACGCGGACGGGCTGGAGGACGAGCGGTACAAGCTCGTCGTCGGGACCCTCATCACGGTGAGAACCTGTTTATTATTCTCGGTCGTACCGTTTTCTCCTCTTCACTTACCCTCCAGACTTTAAAGGGGTGACCCATGCATTCACGAGTCTTCAGTGTAGTTCGGACATTGTCAGCATGTATTAGCTATTGTTCTCGGTCGTACTGTTTTCTCCTCTTCACTTACCCATCCAATTTTTGAATACAGGCGAAAGGCTCTGAGGTGCAACAACTTTAATATACGCCACTGGAGCTTGAATTGCGACGGGGGCCGGTTCACAGCACAGAGCAACGCGCTGACGTCTGCCTGCAGAACGGGGCCCGGGAATCTTGGCATGTTCTCAGTTATGAATCTTCTGTTGCAGCTCATGGCGGTGTTCGGCAAAAGGGCGGGTGCCATCGGCAACATTCGCGTGAAGGACCTGGAGGAAGCGGAGCAGACCGACTGCGGGCAGTACGTCATGACGGTGAAAAGCCACAAGACGGCGGCCTCCATGGGCACGGCGAAGGTGGTCTTGTCGACCCCCGCTTACCATTCCCTCGAAGGGTACAGGGCATGTGTAAGGCCGGCGCGTTTGGGGGAGCAGGAGGACCACCAATGGCTCCTAGTGACTCTGCAGGGCAAACCGATGGACTCCCGAGTTGTCAACACGTATCTGCAACACGGCTGGAACGCGTACCAGTCCTCTCGAGAGGAAAAGTACGGGGGGCCGGTCAACACCAGGCTCCTGCGCAAGTCCATCACCACCTACCTAGAGGAATCCACATTCTTCACGCAAGAGGAGGTTGACGCCGCCCACAGACAACAGGATCACACCGCCACCACCGCTCGCCGGACATACGACCTCTCGGGCGTGTCCAAGGCAGCGCGAAGCAACCTGATGATCCTCTCCATCTGGGAAGGCTGGAAGCAGAACCAGCTCCGAGACGTGAGTTCAAACTCTTTTGCATTAGTAAATTAACAGCAGAATAAGATAGGCACGGTTTGTAATAGGGACCGTCTTGCTACTCGAAGGTTACGTTGATGGGGAAAACGGTTAATTGGCTACAGAGGTACGAGTACTGACAGGTTAAGTCCTGCCGCGTTACTGACAATCTTTCTTCTGTGTCATTCACAGGGCGACACCGACGAAGAAGAAGAGGCCCGGCCGCCGTCCCAGAACCGTGGTGATAAGAAGGGGGCGAAGCACCTCCACAAGACCAGCCGTCCAGCCGCGACCAGCCGTCCAGCCGCGAAGCCTGCCCGCGATCCCGCGACTTCCGAGGAGGAGCAGGAGGAGGCTACCTCCAGCAGCGCCCGCCGTGCCCGTGAGCAGCCACCGTCTAGGAGGACGCGGCACAAGGAAGGCCAGGTTGGTGCATCTACCGAATTGTTTGCTTTGTCAAGGTCTATCCAGAAGCAGCTCAATACTAGCGAAAAATTATTTGTGAAGAGAATATCCGACTGTCAGTACGGTCTCTAGTCTAACCGCGTCGGTTTGTTGTTGCAGGGTTCCAAACCCGATCGCCACACGACTTCGTCGTCGTCCTCGTCGTCGGAGGAGGAGGAGTGGGAGGACCGCCGTACTCTCCGGAGGACACGGCACAAGGGAGGAAAGGTGGAAGAGGAGCAGTGGGAGGACCGCCGTACTCTGAGGAGGACGCGGCACAAGGGACGCAAGGTGGGTGATCGTACCGAATTGTTTGCTTTGTTAAGGTCTGTCCAGAAGTAGCTCAATACCAGTGAAAAGTTATTTGTGAAGAGAACACCTGACTGTCAGTACGGTCTCTAGTCTAACCGTGTCGGTTTGTTGTTGCAGGGTGCGCCACTGCGTGTCTGGTCAGAGGATGAGGTGAGGGACTTCAAGTACTGCGCATCCCAGTTCTTGGAGGGGCGGACCGCCGAACAATACGACAAAGGCGTTGTGGCGAAGGAAGTGCAGAAGATGGTGACGGACGCTGGACAGGGGTATTGGTACCTGAACGACAAATACACGGGCAGGCAGTTGGCCTCAAAACTGAGGGGCCTCATAAGAGTTAAATTAAATGCTATTAAGAACAGTTAGTGTGATTCACTACGTACCCCTAGAGGGAAAACAATTTCGATGTCAATTTCAATATTTGAAGTCATGGGTCACAGTGACCCGAGCGAAGAGCCTGGTGACCGCCGCGGGTGATGGGTAGTTGTATCTCAATGACAAATTCTCTGAAACAGTGTACTTGAGTGTGTACCCCTAGAGGGGAAAAAACATATGTTGGTAGGGTGCTAAGCACACGATGCGATGTCAATGTCAGTTTCAATATTTGAAGTTATGAGCCTCCCGGGGCCTGTATCTCCTCAACCGTCGATCGCAGGGACTCCATTCGAAGTTCGCCTCGTAGGTCAGGTGCCGAGCTTCGATTCGAGCCCCAGATCAGCCCCGTGGGAGGCCCGGGCGAGGCGCAGTGCTGGATGCGGCTGCGTCCACGCCGCTTATGGACGGAGCCGCATCGCTAATATCTCTGGATCCGCAAGTCGCGTCGACTCAAACGAGACAGCGTTTCGAAGGGGAGAGTCTGGGCTTCGATTCGAGTCCCGGCACGACTCCGGCGGACGTCGGGTTGAAGCGTGGCCTTCATTTCAGTGACGAAAAAGCAAAAAAACGTATTTCTGGCCGCTGTGTCTCCTTAAATTGGAATCCCCGACACTCTACTGCTAGTCCGCCTCGTAGGGGAGGTCATGAGCTTCGATTCGAGCTCAAGATCACCTCTGTCGGTCGAGCGGTTGAGGCGCTGTGCTCGTTGCGGCTCCGTCCACACCCCTCGTGCGTGCACAGAAAGTGAGGAAAAGGGCTGACGGACAAAACGGGCCTCCCGGGGCCTGTATCTCCTCAACTGGCGATCGCAGGGACTTCATTCGAAGTTCGCCTCGTAGGTCAGGTGCCGAGCTTCGATTCGAGCCCCAGATCAGCCCCGTGGGAGGCCCGGGCGAGGAGCAGTGCTGGATGCGGCTGCGTCCACGCCGCTTATGGACGGAGCCGCATCGCTAATATCTCTGGATCCGCAAGTCGCGTCGACTCAAACGAGACAGCGTTTCGAAGGGGAGAGTCTGGGCTCCGATTCGAGTCCCGGCACGACTCCGGCGGACGTCGGGTTGAAGCGTGGCCTTCATTTCAGTGACGAAAAAGCAAAAAAACGTATTTCTGGCCGCTGTGTCTCCTTAAATTGGAATCCCCGACACTCTACTGCTAGTCCGCCTCGTAGGGGAGGTCATGAGCTTCGATTCGAGCTCAAGATCACCTCTGTCGGTCGAGCGGTTGAGGCGCTGTGCTCGTTGCGGCTCCGTCCACACCCCTCGTGCGTGCACAGAAAGTGAGGAAAAGGGCTGACGGACAAAACGGGCCTTCCGGGGCCTGTATCTCCTCAACCGGCGATCGCAGGGACTTCATTCGAAGTTCGCCTCGTAGGTCAGGTGCCGAGCTTCGATTCGAGCCCCAGATCAGCCCCGTGGGAGGCCCGGGCGAGGAGCAGTGCTGGATGCGGCTGCGTCCACGCCGCTTATGGACGGAGCCGCATCGCTAATATCTCTGGATCCGCAAGTCGCGTCGACTCAAACGAGACAGCGTTTCGAAGGGGAGAGTCTGGGCTTCGATTCGAGTCCCGGCACGACTCCGGCGGACGTCGGGTTGAAGCGTGGCCTTCATTTCAGTGACGAAAAAGCAAAAAAACGTATTTCTGGCCGCTGTGTCTCCTTAAATTGGAATCCCCGACACTCTACTGCTAGTCCGCCTCGTAGGGGAGGTCATGAGCTTCGATTCGAGCTCAAGATCACCTCTGTCGGTCGAGCGGTTGAGGCTCAGTGCTCGTTGCGGCTCCGTCCATACCCCTCGTGCTTCCCTTCTGGACGGAGCCGCATTGCTAATATCTCTGGATCCGCAAGTCGCGTCGACTCAAACGATACAGCGTTTCGAAGGGGAGAGTCTGGGCTTCGATTCGAGTCCCGGCACGACTCCGGCCGACGTCCGGTTGAAGTATGGGTTTGATTTTAGTGACGAAAAGGGCTCAAAGGGGCTGATACGCGTGAACTCTGGTGACCGCCGCGGGTGAAGGGTAGTGGTATTTCAATGACAAATTCTCTGAAACAGTGTACTTGAGTGTGTACCCCTAGAGGGAAAAAACATATATTGATGAGGTGCTGAACACATTATGCGTTGACTTGTGATTCAATAAACTTTTTAAAATAGAGTTGGGTGTCTGGTTTTTTGTGAAATATATAGAGTATATGGAAGGGCAGTACAGCCCCCTAGAGTACTACCGAACCGAACTAGAGCAGCACGACAGTATAGTCGGCCAGAGTGAGGAAAACGAAGTCTGCAGACGTAAAATAGGCCCCTGGTGAAAAGAGTCGAAAGCCTGTCTTTCGACTTCGTTCACCATGGGCCGAAACCCTGGTGAGAAGGCAGTCGGAACGTGAGCTGGGTTTAGACCGTCGTGAGACAGGTAGGTTTTACCCTACTGATGACTTGTCGTTGCAATGGTAATCCTGCTCAGTACGAGAGGAACCGCAGGTTCGGACATTTGGTTCATGTGCCGGGGGATTACGGCTGAACGCCTCTAAGCCGGAATCCCGCCCAGACATGCGACGATTTCTTCAGCGCCCCCGCCTCGGGAGGCAGCGATACTCGCGGGCCGACCGTCTTCGGCGGCCGCGGTGGCAGAGCCACAGCAACAGCTACCCTTTTCCTGGCGACGACTCGGCGCGACAGGCAAGGCTGTAAAAATACCCACCCCATGCGACGTGGAGGCGCCAAATCCTTCATAGACGACCTATGTCTCGGTCCGGGTGCCGTAATTTGTTTGAGCAGCCACCACACTGCGAGCAATTGAGGCTTAGCCTGACGACCGGGAGATTCGTCCACATCCAGATGGGCGCATCTCCCAAAGGCAGGTGAGATCGTGCACGAGCGTGCACGAGCTCTCCGCCATGTCGTCGGAGCGACAGCTGATTGATGTGCACAGAAAGTGCCGAGAGGCTTTCGAGCCGAGACACCAGCCCCTTGGGAGGCCCGGGTGAGGCGGAGTGCCAAGTGAGGCTCCGTCCCTAATTCTTATGTGGGGCCAGGAAGCAACGACTTCGGGAGGAGGCCGGGGAAAATTCGGGGCCCACGACCGCTCGTGGGCTACGAACCGAGAAGCCCGGAGGCGGGGGCGTCGGCGGCGGCCGGCCTCTGGTGGGCTCCCGGCCCGGACGGAGGTTAACGAGCATTCCGTCGTAACTTTCTGTTTAGTGTCTGCCGTCATGTAACCATGCGTGTTGACACGTAACTACCTCTTTTACCAACGCATATATATATATATATATATATATAAACAAGACGAATACAGACTGTTGCCAAAGCATATATTTATAAACAAGACGAATACAGACTGTTGCCAAAGCATATATATATATATATAAACAAGACGAATACAGACTGTTGCCAAAGCATATATATATATATAAACAAGACGAATACAGACTGTTGCCAAAGCATATATATATATAAACAAGACGAATACAGACTGTTGCCAAAGCATATATAAACAAGACGAATACAGACTTTTGCCAAAGCATATATATATATATATATATATATATATATATATATATATAAACAAGACGAATACAGACTGTTGCTTACTCTATATGATTATATTGGGGGACTGTTTCACTGTAGTTATCTAATGATAATTTTGTTCTGTAAATGGGGCCATTAAGGCACATTAAATGTCAGGGAGAGATCTTGTAAAGTTAACCGTTCCAGACTTTTAAAGTTCATCTGAAAAAACTCTATTATAGGTCTTGTAAACGTCTTGTAAAGATGACACTTCCATTACCTTTAATGTACCTAGTGTGTACATGTGTAACGCTGTTATTCTGTCTGAACTACTGTGGCAATTGGCACTGTTCAAATTCATTAATTTTTTTTAACGTCAATGACTGAGTTAAAACTACTTCTAATGTATGACTACAAATTCATTAACAATCACAATTCAAGTAGTTGTTAATAATACCGCATATTGTATACGCTTCAAACATATATGCAGTTCTTTCTATCCAAAGCTAAGCCTACTTTGATTAAGGTTCAGGCGAGGTCACTCACTGCCATGCCAGCGTCCATGGGGTCACAGCCAGCGTCGGGAGTTAGGGGTTGGGGTTGAGGGGGGTCATGAGCCCTCCCCCTTTGATGGACTCCAAACCAGTTTGGTCCTTAGCCTATATATTTCGGAAATCCTGTATCTGCCCCAGAACATTCAATCATGATACCTATTACACCTTTGTTTCAGAATGCGCATTCTTTGTCACTATAGGACTAATGCGCTTCCGGAGGTTTAGTCGGGAATGGGAATTATATAAATATTTTGTTCTTTGGCTATGGCCCATTTAGGTGAGAATGGTGAGAATAGTGGCTACGCATCAGGAGTCACTAAGGCCATCTCCAACCTAGCTTAGGCCGCAAGTATGGGAATTATTTATAACTCAAGCAGGGGTGGTCCATGAATTTTAGGAAAAAAAAAGGGGGGGGGCTCAGATTTGAAAAGGGTCAAGGCAACTCTACTTAGGACTTGAGTTTTACATATAAAATTAAAGGAAAACAGAAATAGGTAAACGAGGGGACACTCAGATTAAAGAATGTCCCGCCCACCTCACCAATTCAAAGCTTGAGTTCTATAAGACAAAAAACTAAATCATATTTCAGCCATTTACTGAATACTAAGTTTCGATGATTTATAAGACATATATCTTGTCTTCCACTTTTTTCCACTTTTTGCTGACCCTCAAATAGACCATTCAATACAATGCAATCCCGTTTAAGGTATACCTTTTTGAATATAGATATTACCTAGAAGTAAAAAAGAAATCCATGTTCAAAACATGTAAGAAAAAATATGCTTTTTCAGTTAGGTATTAATGATTATATTTCCTAATTCTTGATGGACAAAGGTATCACACATGTTCGAGGTCCTTTAATAACACTAGGTTCGGTGGGGCAGAATTTCTCTTTTAAAGTATTTATAAGGGAAATGGTAGATTTAGATGGTATTGAAAATTAGGAACTTCCTTGATGCACCTGTACTGCCTTTTAACATTTGTTATACATAGCCTAATCATTTTCATATTGTACAGGCCATATTAATGTCCATTCTCTCATTCATGTTCCAATTTAATGATTTTTCCAAATTTTGATAAAAACTTTGTATGGGGGGGATTCTAGGAAATTTCACTCCATGGTAATCTAATACAACTGGAAAAACATGTACTCTAGGTGAGGATGTGAATCAATGAAAGTAATTATTTCATGCTCATCAACCTACTGTTACCATAAACAAACAGTAAAAGCTATTGGTCTAGTATTCCACATGGATGGCCAGGACAATTCTAGACGAATATGGACCTATCCCAGCCTTAGTCACGTCAAGAGTGCAGTTTGGGGGGAACAACGGTAAAGCAAACATCGCTCCTTCAGGAACCAAAATGTATATTTTATCAGTTATTCTTATTTCAGTCTTGTGTTCAGGTACAAAGGCACAGAACTTTGTACCTGAACAGATGTTCACAATACTTAACCTGTTTAGATGTGGGGACCTTATGCTGGATAGACGTGTCGTCCAGAACCCTCTTATAAATAGTAAGTATGGAATCTTCTCTATTCTTCTTTTCTTTTCTCTATTTCAGTAAATTCTCTTTCAAATGACAACTATATGATGTACAATTGCAAGACATGGTCTCAGAACAAATAAGCTAAACATAAAAAAAACCCATCAAATTGGTAAGTGGAATTCATGATAATAATCATCATGAATTCCAATTACTGTAATCATCGACAGTGATATTATTACTGTCTATTATCATGCAAGCATTATTGGGGTGAATTATTGGAAACTTTGGGTGATATGCATGTTAACAGTGAAGAGATTCATGTAAATAGTAAAATGTTTAGAAAGGTTGCACTTGTGTGTTTGTCACTCCTCTTTTGTGGTCTTTCACACTGAAATCATAATACAGATTTCCATGCAATTGTTCCTTCTAAACAGTGAAGTCTGGATACAGGCCCTTTCCTTATATAACTTGTGATCACGCCAATAGAGGGATATGAGGAGTTCGAAAATTAAACCTTTTCGCAGCATTTATAAATTAATTTTTTAATTCAAAACTCGAATCTAGTTGTTGGAATAAAAGATTCCAGGAGTAATACCTAGAAGGTGTTTCTGTCTTTATTATCTTATGTTGCTGGAACATAATTATTCTGGAATGCAATTGAAATTCTGATCTCGCTGATGAAGTGATGTGTAATCAGTGAAATCGTTTAGAAATCAACAACCAGAAAGAGCAAAAAAGAAGTGAACCGATTGAGTGATGATATTATGTTGATTGCTTCAGAAAGATCTACCAATGTTAAATATATATACATCTTTTAAAATAAATAGCAGGGCTCATTTTATTCAACAACAAACCATAATAATTATAAGTCTTTTATCTGCTCCGATTTTTGGGCTCTGTAGATAAATTTTTTTCAATAACAACATCAAATGAAAATTGTTTAAAAGAGTTTTCATGAAGAAAAGAAAAACAAAACAAAGGTATACAAGTTCCACAAATATTTCTTCACTTAGGTTTCCACTTCACACAAACTATACATCTACTAGCTCTGAAACTAAACGCAAGACTCACTTGATATTTAAAATTGCAAGAAACAAAATATATACTTAAAAACTGTGTATCTTGGAAAGCAGATCCTTACACGGTAGTTTTTCCTTCTAATATTCACGTTGACAAATGTAGCCCTCCACAGCTATTTTACAGCGTAACTCATATATCCATGAATAAACATCTAGATGATGATTATGAAGAAGTTACTGCCTGTACATATAAAATTTAGTCCACAGAAATACAAAATTGATAGTCCTGTTATGAACTCCACCCCCCACAATGCCAATCAAGTAATCTTTGTCTGAAAGGTCTCCTCAGTCAATTTCTAAAACATTTCCAATCCATTTCTTTTATTTCTGTAAGAAAATCCCTAACCACCTGGCAGGTAAGGAAAAAATGAACTATATCATCTGTTTCTCCACAAACAGGGCATTCAGGACTCTCAATAGCCTTTCTTTCAAAAAGATAATCTTTACAAAAATTATACAATGTATAATCTTAAACTGAAGAGACTGTATTTTTGTTTCTTGTGCAATTTCTGCCATTCTTCTCAACTGAAATTATCTTCAGGGAAATCTTTTTGCCATTCATCATGAATCATGTAGTGATCAATACCACATAAAACATCCTACAGCTTTTTAGATGCACAATCAAATACATTCAAGGACTTTTGGTCATAACAAATAAAAATATCTAGGTGATAAGTCTAGGACATCTGTAGAGTTACCTTTGATCCATGGAACAGCAATTTTGATCTGCATTACTTAAAAAAAATCATGTTGGATATTTGTCCAAAGCAACTCAGAACTTGGCCAGAATCCTAAAGAGCCATACCCCCTAGGTGATTTTGTCAGAGCAACTGCACAAGAGACAAATCGCCAGCACAATCCCCCGTGGGTATGGTCTGCATTCTAGGCGACAAGCAAAGTAGCCAGTAAAATACCAAACTTGCTAGATAGTCCAGTTGCCTGACAATTTCACCGCCGATCTTGACAGTCCCTATTTGCCAATTCACCCTACCAAGGATAGTCAATTTCTGGACCTGAAGTACCTGCAGGTTATCCTTTATCTAAATTTATATACGAGGCACAGAAATTACAAGTGACAAGGTAAAGGGCGATTGCGACATGTATATAATGTTAACCATTCAGGTTTCAAACTGTACTTACAAATTTGCATTTAAGGTGCTATAGACCTAAGACATGTCATGTACTGATTTCAAATATTCCAGGAAAGCTCTGTTATTAAGTTGGACTATGACATGTACTTGTTCCGCTGACAATTATTAAATGTATTTTTATGGCGTAACAGGAGATAGTCGCTGTTACACACTATCCAGTCTCAGGTCAACTGTACGCATGTTTGAAATAATGGGATTTGGTGTCCTAGGGGGGGAAAGTATGAATTTGAATTTGCATTGCTACCTTTCAGACAATGCAAACCATTTATAAATATTCCCATTATAGGCTGAGATATGGGAGTTTGAAATCCCCTATGCGGTACACACTGGTACACCCTTTTTTTACCATTAATTTTGTGCTCCATTTCCATATTACAGCTCCTTGGACCAAACGATATTTAATCAAAAATTACAATTTTCTTACTTATCAAAATTATTCAAAGTACAATAACTTTTCACATAGATCTTCATTCAAATAACAGAGTTTACTACCAGAAAGTGAAAAACTTCTATTATTAGAATTGACAAAAATATTCTATGCAATCTGAACATTCCTTTTTCTGTTGCCATGGTAACATGACAACATTCCTTATTGCAGCACTCTTTTAAAAAAGGACGTTCCTTACAAAATTACCCACAATGCAACTTTCATAAATAAATAGAATGATTCTTTGCTCATAATCTTAATCTCTGGAAAATTCTGCCTAAGTCACATTTCTTGAGGAAATATGCATTATTAGCTGGTTTTCTTCAATTACTCACTTAATAATGGACCTAGAGCAAAATGACTAAAATCCCTAAGAAACCACGGCGACTAATGGTTTAATTGTCAGACATCATGGTGCCCTTGGGGGATAAGTCGCCGGGCGACCAAACCGCCGAAAATGACGTTGGTCATCCTCAATTTTTTTCAAACTAGTCATCCTGTGGGGACCAGGCTGTAGCATACAAAGAAGGAAGAGTAGTCTTTTTCATTCACTTTATATCTGAAACATCTTAATATCTTAACATTTACCATGGTATAAATTAAAAAGTTACCTTTACCTAAAGGACATGCTAACCCTTACATAAAACTGCATATATTGGTTATGGTAACTAATAGCAGATGGCACTATTTTTCCATGTCTCCCCTTTATGACTATGGCAATAAAGAAAATTTATCAAAGATAGCAATCCATATCAAACATTATGTATTTTGATACCTTTGTTCCCTATAACCGTTTGCATTATTATCTACAATGGATTCATCCATTTTAAAGTTTAGCTATATACATATCATTATAGACTTTTTATTTCCCACCAATGTGGGAGCAAACCCCCATTTAGGCCCTACACCCACTAAGGAACTTTTAGAGAGTTGGGTAATGGATCGACGCTAAAATCGGATGATTCTTAGTACAGTATATTGAAATGTACATACTTGATCCAAATCAGTGCTACAATCGGCCAATTCTAGGAGTCGAATTGGCCAAATTTGGGCCGATCTGTTGCCTAACTCTGTAAATGTTCCTTAGTGGGTATGGGACTTTAGTTTCATGAGCCTAGGATGACTAGACGATCACTGTACTTTCATTGTGCTATGTTGATTCATTTACCATTACAACTTTCACTTTTAATTACATGTTTGCTACGCTGTTCTCTGTTCAGTTATGGTAATTAAAAGTTATATGCAATTTACTTGAACTCTCCCTTTTTAATTGGGAGTTAATTTGAATAATTGACAGTAATAAGCCAAGGGACAGAGTGGCCGACGTCATCATACGGGACACCCAGTATTCACGCCACTTGGTCGTTGAGTGTCGGCTGCACAGGACATGTCTGGGAATACAAAGACCCACCCTCCTTACCCTAAAATGATACTGCCTTAAACAAAAAGCACCTGCAAGTAGGGCTTATAAGGATTCACAAGCCCAGGATGACTAGATGATCACTGTACTTTTATTGTTTTATGTTCATTCATTCACAATTACAACTTCCACTTTTAATTACATGTTTGCTACGCTGTTCTCTGTTTGGTTATGGTAATTAAAAGTTATATGCAACCGGTTGCCGTTTGAGGAGAGAGGACCTTTTTTGTATTACACATAAAAGTTATAATTTACTTAAACTCTCCCTTCTTAATTGCAAGAATTTCCTCTCATCCCTAATCTATACATATATAATAGATACATAATAATATTATTAGCATGCACACAATGAATATTCCTGTCTGTACTTTTGTGTATATACATATACAACCAATATTTACTCCTGACTCAGAGGTTGTCGTATGTATTACAATATTGAAACGTAGAAAAAATGACATGAAATCTGTTACAACTTGAAAAAGTGAAATGAATAAAAAAAAATTATTCACCTATATAGAGTTTATTGGATCCGTGAACTGCCCGCTGCCTGAACTAGCAAATGCGACAGTATCGAACAGTTGGTGTGATGCGGATGGGAAAAAGATTGAAGTCATGTGTGACGAAGGTTACGAGTTCAATGATATGGAAACAAGAAAAACATTCAACTGTTCTACAACTCTACCACCCGAGTTTATAGGCCTTGACACCACTGTTTGCCAGCGTAGGTGATGTATCATTTCATTTCTGAAATCAATTATTAGGGTTTCCACACAGGTCTAAACCTGGTCCCAAATTAAAATGTAATAATATGAGTCGATAGGTTGTTGTTGTGTGATTGATTTGATTTTGAAGAATGTGAGGTTATGGGTAAGGAGGAAAGTTGAGTGGTAAAGTTTTATGAAGGCGTTATAAGGAAGTGGATCAGGGTATAAAGCGGCCAAACGCGGCCAAATCCTTGTTTTCAAAATATTTTGCAGGGTCATACCTTATTTCTTATTTTGCAATATATCAAAATTGAATTTTTTATTCAGTAAAGTTCAATAAGTTTGGAGCATATGTCCATCAAAATTCTAAAGTATCTTTTATTCCTTTTCACAAGGTCTTAGAATGTATGTTCAATTATTCAATTATTCATTTTGTCCTAAATTGCTTTATCTGCTATTTTCTGTTTGCTGGTCACTTCCTGTCTTCCTGTTTTCCCTTTGCCCGCCTTTTCCTTTTCTCTTATACCCTTATATCCTATTTTCCAATTTTCCAATTTTCAATCTCTCAATTTATCTTCCTGTTCTTTTCAGTCCCTCCCACTCATTGAATATTAATATGCTTTGCATTTGTTATGCAGTTAATTAGCATATTCTAGTAGCACCTCTCCAGTATGTGTGTGTGTGGGGGGGGGGGGGGGGGAGGATTGTGGTGGGGGGGGGGGGAGGATTGTGGTGGGAGGGGTTATGCTAAAAGTAGGCATGGTTACAAACATTTTGGGTTTGAAAATGAACAAAGGGAGGTTAAACATTTGATATTTTGCCAAAAAATATATATGAAAATTTGAAAATTGAAAGGGTAGACTGCTGAAATGGAACATAGTGAAAAAGGCTGTTACACCTTGGATGTGTTAGGGTTAGGGCTGGTGGACCTTTACTAGATGTGTCTGAGAGTAAATGGAAATAAGGTAAAATAGAAAAATGAATTATTGAGCTAAATATGGATTGAAACATTGGTGATATTTGATCAATATTTAAGAAATTAGAGGTACCCCCAAAAAAGGGTGAAAAATTGAAAATAATATATTTGAAATAGGCCAAAAAAATTTGAATGGATGCTATCTACACTGACCGAAATGGTTGTAGGTTGTGTCCCCAGGTGGCAGCAATAAGCCCACCTGCCAACACAAGATCTGCTTGTGTTACAAATTAAACCAAATATCAGTGTTTTCCAATATAAACCTTATCCCCTTTTTACCAATTTAAACATATGATGCATTCGGCAATATTTTGCAATAGAACCAACACCACAAAGTTGGCTCTTAAAAGAATCCACCTTAATTTTGTACTGACACGGATGGTCAGTCCATGCTCTGTTAGCTCAGCGCAGTGTTTACACCATCGCACGCTTTAGCTATAACTCCTTGTCAAAGTGTCTAGGAGTAAGGGAGGAGTCTAGGTATGATGTGTATTCTACCACCATACAAAAGGGGCATGCTTAGCCCGTGCTCAGTCAGAGTTAGCTGAACATTGTTGTGAGTAACCATCCTGGAAAGGTTGTGTTCTAGAAGCTGAGTCCTGGAATTGGAATAGAAGCTGATAGACTGTATAGTAGGCAGGAGCATTGACTGAGTGTGATTGAGGGGATTTCATCCTTGGAGCTGTTCATTCTCAATTGAGATCTTGTCATGGAACTTGTCTTGTCTTGTCATTGGATGACAGCAGTCAAACGAGAAGAAGACTGGGATAGGAGCTAGCTATTATCCATAAAGCAAAATGACTAATTAAGTACACCTAACATTAACGGATAATTAACTTACAATTGTTCAATTTCATTTCAGCTGAAATTTGAAATCCATGGATGACTGACTATACTACTCAGAAAGAAAATCATGATTTATAATTCTAAAGTTACATACATATTTAGTGAAGACTAGCTCACCTTTGGATATACATGGACAGTCCAATGTTTCCAATAAGATAAACTAATGATATGTGATATTGAACAACCTTGATCCATTCATAGTAAAAAATGCAAGCCTAAAATAATATTACCAGCTGCACCTAAACAACAAAATTTAATGTATCTCTATTTTTTGTATTCCAAAACCAGAAAACTATTGCTTAATCAAAAACATACTTTTCATTTCAGCTATTGAATGTCCACAATTAAATATGGAAAACACTGATCCGGCTTCAATTTCCCAGAGTCCATACATGACGACAGAAAAGATCAGCTGTCAATCTGGTTATAAGTTTGAGGACAATCCAGATGATAAATATTTCATGACAACCTGTCAGGCTAATAAGGAATGGAGTAAGATGGGAAACTGCATCGGTAAGTAGTGGGCTCTTATCAAATGTTATCAATAAAACATTGATATAAACAAAAGAACCATGCTGTGTGAAAGGTTTAGCAATACAGATTACAACGCACATGATTGTAATGTAATGCAAGGTTTAAAATCTTAAGTTTTAATTTGTATTTATATTTTGGGAGGTCTTCTTGGAAAATTCAACCTCTTGTACCTCTTACATTTGACTATGAAAAAATTACACTGTTCCAAACCTATTCACCATTAACCCATTAACCTGAAGGCATCCATGGAGTTGGCACATTCTGTGCCTCCAGACATACAAAAATATTTTTATTTCTACAAACATCTGAGAACATGACATCATATCAGGTGTCCGGATGTAATCAATGGCTCAGATACACTCAGTAATTTCCCTGGATTTGGTTATCAGCCTAAAAAGACTCCAAAATCATCTTACTTGGAAAATTTGTGAGGTTGATATGATATGGAGAAAGAAAGTTTTATCTGATTTAGCACACGTGTTGTTAAAGCGACTTCACAATATTTTGAACTTTAGCATTTCTTTACTGATATTGGCATGTTGTTGACCTGATCACGTCAAAGTCTGTCCTTTCAAATATGCAATGCTATTTATCAGTGAATAATTATATATAGAAACATGAAACATGACATTTACAAAGATGATTAGTTGTACAATTTTTGTAACAAAAATTGGACTATGAATATAATAGAAGCAAGAAAGCTGTTATTCTCTAGTGGCATAATGAGTTTGTAACAATGAAAATCAATTGAACAATGAAACCTTTCGTTGTTACTTTTATTGTAAGAGCAATTGTTTTGACAATTAAAAAAAATTAGAATGTGCTCAATGGGTTGTAACTTTTTCTGATTTTTTCTATTTCCCCCCCTTCATATATCAAGTAACAGAATTCAATTTCATCCATTAGAACCAGACATATGAAAGTGTTGTTGTTACAAGACCTATTGCTGTTACGAAAAAGATCTTAAAGTTATCTTAAAATTATTGTTGTTACGAAAAGTCATTGTGCAACGGACCACAGTGGCCCGTTACACAATAGATTTTCGTAACAAGGATCAAACAAAGATATCTTTGTCAAAGATATCTTTGTTATGATTTTACAAACATGACCAAATGCAGTATCTTGGGTCACAACATGCAGATGTTTTGAGAGGCATTATATATATACCTCATAGTTAGGCATCTTTTCTTTTATTAATGTGCAACCCTTTCTGTAATGTTACAAATCTATACAAAGGATAATTCCTACATAACGGGGAAACCGGTTACATGAACGTTTTTTCTTTTTTCAGAGGACAGAATTGGGTAATTGGTATAGTACATCAGAAGGATTTAAAATGGCAGGATCTTTTAACTTTGAATGACCAAATGCAGTATCTTGGGTGATCTGAGGTAGAGTTAGGTCTGTGTACGTATACATTTCCATCAATTTTCAGACTTTTAGTGAGTGGGCAAGGTTTCCTGTGTTAGCTTATCTAGTCTTCACAACTTAAATATAAAGACACGGATAACTATTTACAAACAGGTAGTTATGCCAGTGGCAGAATATGCAGATTTTTTGCTGACACTATGTACAAAGCATACATTGAAGAAATTGCAAATGATGCAAAATGCAGCCTTTAGGATGTGTATGAATATTTTTGACCCTAGGGATATTTCAATAATAGAACTTCACGAGCTAGCGAATCTGAATCAATTAGCTCATAGAAGAATGTGCCATCTTTTAACAATTATGTATAAAAATAAAGATAAATGGACTACTAATGCAAGCCCAAACGAAATCTGTACCCGTGGTAATTTAATAAGCAAATTTGTTAGGCAGACCCCTAAGTCATCTATATATGCTAACAGCTCAAATTTTCAAGGTGCTGGTATTTGGGCATTGATTCCCAATTATATCAAATCTCCTTCTGAAAAATCAGATTTTAAAAAGAAACTTAATATATGGCTACCCATATATATGAAGTAACTACCAATTGGTACACTGGAGACTTAACTTAGTCACCATATTTCTGTATTAACTTAAGCACTTAACTAAGCGCTTATAGTTTATAGTTCATAGTTTATTGAATCCGATCATTGTTCTCGTATGAGTATAGATGACTTAACTTAGTCACTTGCTCTACATAACATATTATTGTCATTTGTTTCACCTACATGGAAGATCATCCCTCATGAATGTGGTTTGATAAATATAATGAAAAAAAAACAAAAAAAACAATACCTAAAGAAACTTTCATCTGTTTCCTAATCTTTTTTTCTTTAGGTTTAGGTCCAGCCATTATTAAGCTGTGGCCTGTTGCACAATGACTTTTCGTAACAACAATAACTTTAAGATAACTTTAAGATCATTTTCATTACAGCAATAGGTTTCGTAACAGTGTGAGGAAGACTTGTGTCAGGGGTTCAGTGTGTTCCCAAACACAGGCTCCTCACATTAGATAAACTTACCTAATGAATTGGGGAGAAGTCCTAACCAGAACTACGAATGGTAAACCTAGGGGTAAATGGTTATATTGAGCAACGCGTTGGGGAGACAAATTTGAATAAGGGTAAAGCTAACTCGCAGTGTAAATTGGCAGTGATTAGTGAGGTACGTCCTTTATTGATATCGAACCAGTGGCACAAATGAAAAAGTAATTTCCAGATAACCTTTTGTACAAACCTTTAATCAATAATTCTAAACTAAAAGTCCTAAAATGTCCTAAACGTTCCTTGGCTTAATTAAGTCAAATCCTTAATGTCCTGTGATTTGAATGATTCTAATTTCTAACACAATGCCTGTTGATTGGTTTCCAAGGTTCTAGAATTAAGTCCAAAGTGAGCTCCTAGAATGTGTTCCAAGTTTCCAGAATTAAGTCCAAAGTGAGCTCCTAGAATGTTTCCAAGTCCAGCTCCTGGTTTTAGTCAAAGTCACACACACATCAAATACAATATATTTGGTTGGGCCTGTATGCCAAGCTCCACACAGCGTCCGAGAGGTCCGCCGCTCAGTGCCACGCTCTAACGACTGGCGGCCTGGGGCTCAGCCGACGGTATTAACGGAGAGACCGTACGTCTGTCCGGTGAATCCGGTGAGTCCGGTGTGACGTCAGTCGGTCGCTCCAGTGCGCGTGGGGTGGGCTCACCTCAGGCGACCTCCGAGCGCCCGCGACCTGAGCAGGGGCGGGCGTCATGACCATAAAACACACGGGATTGCCTTAAGGGCGGTCTGACAGTTTCATTTGTGTGAATGTTTCTGACAACGAGACGCGTTGAGAAGGAATGTTCAGTACAATACAATATTGATAGACATTTATAAAATTACAACGTTGTGTTTCGCCACAACAACAACACTTTTATATCTCTGTTTCTACGGGGAAAAAATCGAAAAAAATCAGTAAAAGTTATAGCTCATCGAGGACATTCTAGATAACTTTTTATCTAATTATCAAAACAATTGCTGTTACTATAAAAGTAACAAAGAAGGGTTTTGGTGTTCAATTGATTTTCATTGTTACAATCGGTATTGTGCAATGGGCAACTGAGGTCAAGTCCAGTGCCCTGTCGCATAAGGGGTCTTGCTGTTTCGAGCATTGTCCACCACCTCTCGCTACAAGGATGTCCCTGTTGCGATGGATACCCCTGTTGATTTGTGGCTGTTCTAATGAACCGATTTTAATTCTGTAAACGGTTCTGAAAATTAGATATTTAGATCTAAAATCCCTGAAATTTTCAGCCTGGAGAAATTATTAGAAATTGGTGAAAATTGATGGCGAATTTCACGTATAACAGCGAGACTTTGCCAAATCCCCGCTGTTTCTCTCGCTGTTGCGAGCATTTGGTTATGCGACGCGGCACAGGCCATAACATATGGGCCTATATACCCAACTTCTCTTCTAAATACAATCAATACCTCCTTACTTTTCTGTATTATGATTTCAACAATGTGTTGAGACTACACCTCGACACCTGCTAAAGTTTTCTCTTCCGTTTGATATTTTTTCATGCTTTTCAGAAATTTGTAGCGGGGACTTCACGTATGTTCCTTCGGTTGGACTAGGTTACAGAGTTCTTGATATCCAAATTGACGATCAAATCGATCTGAATAATGTGTGTGTTGAAGGAGGGAACGGCATAATAGCAAGGACGCTCGGTGACTCGTACCCATTTGACTCAATGTTTGAGACGCTTTTGGGAGAGTATGTATAAGTCTTGCATATATCCATACAATTTTGTTTTTAAAAGGTAATGTTTTCCATGAGGTTGTCAGTGGAAAACACAACTTTGCTGTGATGCTGTGCATCAATGATAATCACAATCTATAGTGCCCCAATCTGGCAGCTAAAACTGTTTAATACCATAAAAGCTCAGAGTCATTCTCAAACCTTAAATTTCACTGTATCAGAGATCTTGTATTGCCTCCAAAGCACACATCGTTAAAAGTAAGTTTTGGTTCAATCCATTGGTAACATTAATTTGCATTTCTGTATGATGCCCTTGAATCTTTACAATTAATATGAATTAGGACCTTATCTAAACCTCTTTTTCGGTGCTCGTTTCTTTTATATAGAGAGCTTTTGACTATATGAATGTACAGCATTTTTTCAGAAATAATACAGTTATTTTAACTATTTTGTTCAGTTTTGAATTTCTGAATTAATGTGGCAGCTATTCCGCTCACGAGTAACGTGATCAAAGAACCTGTGACTATCTGTTTTTCTACAGGGCCATTTAAAATCTGTAAAGGATCAGTTACATTATTCAGTTAATATATTGCGGGGGAAATAATTAAAACGAATTAATTATCTTCTTACATATAGAATCTTGACAGGTCACAAAATCAATCATTGAATTATGATTTGCGGCACAATAATACAAGAATAATAAAAGTCTAGTTTGTAGCACAATATTACCTTTATTCATATAGAAAACACTTGCATTTAATTGGTCTCGTCCAACAATAGCACTGTTTTCCTTTTCTCACACCTATATACTTAAATGAATCAGGCCTCATGTCTTTAGTTTTCCTATCTTTTCTTTCTCCAGAGATAGGCAATGGTCCAACACTGATTCTGATGTGTTTTATAACAGGTCTCCAAAGCAGTATATCCATGTGCAGATATTGCATATGTTATGTTGAGATAAAACCATTTTTGAATCTTCAAATATCAGAGGGGGCAAAACTAATTCTCAATGTCAAAATTATACTAATGTTTTTCTTTGTAGTAAACCAAAACTGATGATAGGCCTCTTCAATCAGCCTGTTAACAGGGAGTGGCACTGGCTGGGAAATGACACTGAGGCATATGAGGAAAGTGATGATGTATGGTGTGCTGGTTCCAGCTTTGGGAGGAACGACCGCCCTTGTTCTGCATACAAGCGCACTAAGCAAGGTTTTTGTCTTGAAACCAGCAGGTGCCTTGCTGGTACCGGAGCCATGCATGTGCTGTGTCAGAAAGGTTAGTTTTAATTCTTCTTATGCCCTGCTACATTGTGCCTTTCATGGGAAAATGTTGTATTGGCCCACATAACAAGCACTTGTGTGAAAAGACATCATTACATTTTATTGTAATAGCATAATATGTTATTATATATATTCCTATATGATAAAGTTTAATGCAATGTGGTCTACTCTTAATATATTATAAAGGCTGATTTAACTAAATACAAGGGGGGGACCTATTGAGCTATGCAACTGAAATCTGGTTAAATCGAGTAGTAGAAGCTATCAGGAATAGTAAAAAAAAATCAAATATGATCTTGAATAGTGCAAGAAAAAGAGGGGTATCTAAGGTGATATGAAATATTATACAAAATATCCCTAATGTGACAAGTATCTTAGTCACATTACAATTCCCTCCTTTAAAAGCATGTCCCCTACCACTCAACCTATACCTGTAAATATAAGGCAAAACTCATAAACAGGTGTGTTGACTCAATACTTAAATAGACTATTTTAGACCCCACAACCTTGTGCTCCTGTTGATGTATACTCTCCAATCTGACCGTAAACACCTAGAAAAACGACAGATGTCTCTATTTGTTCCATATTTTCCAAAGTATTTTCCCAACAGTGTAATGGACTTACGGAGATACGTTGTACATCAATTAAAGCTGATAAAATTCTCTAGAGAACACTAAAACCAATACCTCTTTATTGTATTTTTATGATGTTGCAACTATTACTGGAAGCACAGGAGACCTCAGTATTCTAGGACTGTAATTTATGAAGTAGAAGTAACTGATGATCATTGGTGTAGAGAGAGGTTATTGCTGTATAATGCTGCTTCTGGGCAGCTAAAAATCTAAGGTACAGAGTTAAACTCTGATTATAAGCATTTCGTCTATGCAGGTAATTTACCATTGACAGTATTTGATTCCATTGGTGTAAAGAAACCTAAACTGGATTTCTCTTTTCCTAAATTTCCAGAATGTGCACAGCCAGATGTCGTTACAACAGATTAATTAGTACCTTATTAGTGCTAAAGTAAGGTTACCTTGGTGAACAAGATCGTTATACAAGATCTATATACTTCAACTATGGATGCAATTATACAATTATCTGACACACTGTACTGATGTAGCATCAGTTCAAGCTTAAGATCAGGCAAGTAAAAAGGTGTTGCTAAAAACATAGGCAGTGAGCCTCCAGGATTGTGCAGTAAGGAGGGAGTCCACTGCTGGAATGTAGTAAGGAAGTGAGTTGGAGTTCAGAGTTGCTGAATCTTTGAGTCCGTATATAGGGACCTTGCAGTGGGCAAGGAGCCTGAGAGTTAGAAGTTAGGATAGGATGGACTTTGACTGAGAGCATGTTGGTTGTGTGAGCTGAGTGGACTAGCCTATAGTGACTGGTGAATTGCTAACAGGAAGTCAGTGATGCCTATTAAATGTTCAGGACATAATAAAGAAATATTCTTTCACCTGAGTGTTCTTGTCAACTCTTGATGGCCGAACTACACCTGGAGATGATTTCCAGTCCACAAGAAGAGAACTGCAACTTAGACTAAACTAATGTACAGAATAATTAAATATTGCATGGGACTTAAACATACCTTAAATAAAAGTAAAACCTCATTGTTCAACACTGTTTGAATTAAAGTGTAAAGTGAAAACGCAACACAAAATGTATGGGCCTATTAAGCTGATTTTGAGGGATTATTGTTGTGAGCATACGGATGGTAATAATGTTTTGAAGGAAAGAAAAATGTAAGTAATATTCTCTCTGTGTTGTCTTTTCTTTTGTTTATGATCATTATTCCTGATTCCTTATATCTCTCTTATTATTCTATGCAGAGACATAGTTATACATCATAAAACAGTGATTAGCTCCGCAATCTAATGATACTGGCTATAATAATCTCCAACCGGAAATGAAAAAAGATATAGATAAGTGAAGCTAGAAAAATAATTGTTTTGTTCTTTTATCTTTTGAACATTGATTTCATATTTAGTAGTTTTTCAATACAACAAGACAATCCACGTCTCGGCTCAAACAGATCAGGTAAGTTGAGCATGTGAGTCTGAAGTTTTAAGGGGAATTCCCGGCCATTCACGCATCGTGCACTGAAACTCACAACGGGAAATGATGGGGTCTCTCCAATTAGATCCTTACTACTTTGCATACGATTGAAACGATGACAGCTCTGACTGGAGAGCGTTCAAGAGGGATTCCCCAACGATTGTGGGAAATCTAGGCTTTCCCCATCGATTGTGAGGCCTGCTTGGAACTCTTACCTCAATGCAGATCTTTTTCTCACTTACTCCAGTAATGTCCTTACATTAGGTGAGCTAGAAAGGCATCCTATTCAAATAAAAACAACTGTAATGGCACCTCTGTACTGGCTTCGATTGGAGCCTGGAACTGAAATGGAACTGTTAAACATGGCCTTTACCACCAGTAAAGCAGAAAACCACCTCTGGCTAGAAAAGGTTAAGGTTGTTCTTTGTAGAATAGGGTTGCAGGAAGTGTGGCTACACCCACACCGAGATAAAACACTCAAGGCTCTCATCTTTAATTGATTCAGGATATGTCTATTCAGAATTACAGTGAATACCTCGACAACAAGGATCCTAGAGCTAAGTGCAAAGTAAAAGATATGAAGAAAAATATGTTGTATATGTAAAAAATTTCCAAGAAAAAACAGTCATTTAGAAAACTTCAGAAATTCTGAACGTTATACATTCTTGTTTAAATCAAATTACAAAAACAAAATTCAAAATAGTACAATACCAATTATCTGTAGCTTTGTAAAAAGTGTATATGCAGCAGTGAAAATACTCAATGCATGAACTTGCCTTACCTCAAAATAGGGTGTCATATACGGTACTGACATGAATGTAACAACATTAGTCAAATAAACCATTATTGTATTGTATTGTATATCTATAAGGATTGGACCAATATTTAAAAAGTTAACGTGAAATGACCTCTTTTCCCCACAAAAACGGCAAGCTTCACAAAAACAGCGAGCATCACAATAAAAAGGTGAACGTCCTGGAAACGGAGTAAAATCTGTTCGTATGTGAAGTTTACTTTTTATCACACACACTAGGTTCTTACTAATTTAAGGGACAAAATCGTATAGAGTCTATCTGTGAAAAAATGATTCCAATATATAATGAGGATCACATTTTGCCGTGAATTCAGGTTGGGGCTATGATGGGGAAATTGGGAGGTCCTGTTTTTTCAGGATGCAACCTGTCAAAATGGAAAGTGTAATGTAATTCGTGTTAAACGACTGTAGAATTTAATAATTTCTGTACATAATGTAGAAGTATTATATCATGTTTATCTTGTGTATTATTGATGTACAATTTCATCTACAATAGTTAGATGATATACTGTTTCATAATTGCCTGTTATTACAGGACGTCCCGTTTTTCCGTGGTATCCCTGACCTGAGTATTATATCCTCGATTTGATTGGTAGCTTTATGCTTCCATCTTGTTTTGTAATGTTCTATTTCAAAAGTTAGCTTATTTTCATTTTTCATTTTTTCCCCATACCCACTTTGCGATTTTCCAACTGATTGGCACTATTATCGACCGATTCTACCTGAAGAATCAAACACTTTTGCACCTATTCAAATCAAACATGTACATTTCAAGAGAGCATTCCAATAAGCAATCAGTAGTCAGTAGTTAAAACTAATTCCTACAAAATGACATTACTTGGTAAACTTCGTACCTATCTTAAGTGTGATGCTGGTCTTACACTGCACAAATCCATGATTTTACCCCGCTTTGACTATGGTAACCATCTGTAAGTATCCACGACTCAAGATATAATCTCCAAGTTATTCAACATAAATGTTTGAAAATATGCTTACAGCTACCGCCGGAAATCAGTACTAATGCTATACATAATATGACTTATATTTGTAAACTGGTTGACAGACGTCATGTTCATTAAATTTTATTGAATCACATGTTTGATTTATGACACAATCTCAATTATATTGATGTCAGAAATGTACAGACTAGACAGCACAGGGGTATCACCTTTAAGGTATACCGTTTACTGAAAAAACTAGTGTCCAGCGCAGTTTAGTAATAAGGGGTTCAAATGCTTGGAATGAACTCCCGTTACATGTCAGGGAGATCCCTCTAAAGAAGAATTCTAAAAGTTATACTATAGTCTCTACTGGAGATAGAATATTTTGGAACGCCCTCCAGGTTCAGTTGTGCATGGTACCATATCAGCTTTAAGGTGACCAGGGGCAGTCACCGTTTAGTATTTAGCCAATGTCGTAACCCCTACCCTTTTCAGGAATCCTGTATCCACCCCTGTAAGTCCACTCATGATACAACTGTCTCGCACCTGTCATGTCATTCCATGGCACGTTAACTCGAGGACTAATTAATGCACTTCCTGAGGTCAAATCGGTAATGAGCGTTACAATGGGCACATTATAATGGTCCCATTTAGATGCAGATAGTTGCTTGCATCAGGCGTAATTGAGGCCATCTTCACCCTAGGCCACACGTATGGCAAGCTTTTATAACTTAGGGAGGGGTGCGTTCCAATGTATTTAGCGTTTCAGACCGTACACTGTAAGAAGTAACTACTGTAAATTTACAGCAAAAGTTGCTGGCAACAAAGGTTCCAGCAATTTTTGCTGTAAATTTACAGCACTCTATGTGCTGTAAATTTACAGTATAATGTACTGTTAATTTCCTACGGCAAAATATGCTGTAAATTTAAGTTGCTGGCAGCAAAGGTTCCAGCAATTTTTGCTGTAAATTTACAGTATGCTAAATCAAACATTTTACCATTTTATCTTTATTAATTTCCTTTTTAAAACCCAACTAAATGTTGGAAAAAGGTTTAATTCCAACCTCAAACCCAATGTATATTGGATGAGGGATGTAATTATGCTAAGTGTATTAGCAAATTCATGCATGGAATCATGGCATGATGAGGCACTGCCAATCCAACACATGCCTATGAAGGCAAATTGATACCAAAAAGGTGTCTCAGTCAGACAATGATCTCTGTATCTTAAAATTATTAAGACAGAGTAGGGATATCTATTATGTGATATACTAGATTAGGCTATGGATCTCTTCATCATACTTAATCTTAATTAAAAGTAAATAATTCATCTTAAAATATAGTTTTAAGGTTAAAACTAAAAACATTTTACTGATGATAACCATTTGCCCCACCTGGTGGAGAATAAATTTACAGAAAAAGTACTGTAAAATTACAAATTTGCTGTAATTTAGTAAATTTACAGTACTAATACTGTAATTTTACAGTAAATATTGCTGTTCAATTATCAACAGTAGAAAGTGCTGTAAATTCACTGCAAGAACTGCTGTAAATTAACAGCAACTTTTTACAGTGTATGTTGCTGTGACCAGGGGGTCCATTTATATACGGACATCACAAGGTCTAGATTCACGACGGGGGTCCATGTCGTGTCCCCTGTACATAGACTTCTGGTGTATGGATAAGATTTCGTGAAGGGCAGTGTAACCATCTAAGGTAATGAAAATTGAGTTAAATAGTTGAAATTATTAATAAAAGTAATCCTAAGAAAATGACAAAATAGCAAATATAACTTATCAAAAAAGGTTTCCAATAAATGTTAAAACTAAGTAAAATGGACAATTAATCTGGAGACCACATAATGTGCTTTCCTTCATTTACGTTTCATGTTAATTATTTTCCCCAATTTTCATAAATAAATAACACAAACAAAGTTTATGGTTGGGGGAAAATTCTAGGGTCGGTCAGGAAACATGAACACAACTATTTCTTTTTGGCCTCATGTAAAAATTTCTGCCAGACCTTCTTGGCCCAGAATTTTACCTTACGGAAATTGTAAACAATAGGGGGGCACCCCCCACCGTAAATTGCCATTGTCACGGGATAGCTGAGCCAGTGGCAGATAGATAAGAAATCTCAATCCGTGATAATCTGATACAACTGGAAGAAACACATACTCCAGGGTCAAGCTGTTGAATCCATAAAAAAAAGTTATTTTGCGCTCATCAACCTAACGTTACCATAAACAAACAGTAAACATTCTTGTTCTAGTATTCCACATGGACGGCTAGGATAATTATTAAGGACTAAATATAGATCTAACCCAGCTTTAGTCACATCAAGAGTGCAGTTTAGATGGAACAATCTTAATGCCAACATGGCTCCTTCAGGAACCAATATGTGTATATTAACAGCTATTCTCATTTCAGTCGTCTTGTGTTCAGGTAGAGAGGCACAGATGATGAACCCAATACCTATCATGGGTACATGTGGAGACCTTGATAAACACATCGTCCAAAAGCCTACATGGCTCTTTGATAGTAAGTATGGAGACTTCTTTATTTTCCCTTTTTATTTCAGTAAATGTATCGTTAGAAATGTTTCATAAACCTCTTTCAAACGGTATGTATAGGTTATGCAGTTTCAGAACAAAGAAGATAGATATTAAAATAACACACATCAATCTCGGTAAATGGAATTCATGATATTACTGTCAATGATTATATGCATGCATTAAGGAGTGAATAACTAGGAACTTTAGAAGATATGCATGTATACAATTCGGACAAGACAATGGGGACCAGGCAAATGACAATTTCCTGATTTCTTTATCAAATATCTGTAGAGATGGAAATAGTAAAATGTTTTAGAAAGGTAGCACTCGTTCCTGCTTGTCACCCCTCTTTTGTTGTCTTATATATACTGAAATTGTAATAAAAAGCTCCATGCAATTACTTCCTCTAAACAATGAAGTCTGGATACAGGCCTTTTCCTGATATAATCCTTAAGTGTGTTCACGCCAATGGAAGGAACGAGGACTTCTAAAATTAACCCTTTCACAGTATTTAAAAAAAATACATTTAATCAAATCTAGTTATTGGAATAATAGTGTAAACTACTGGTTTGATGTTCAGGTATGCCCAAGAAATTTGGTGTATGCACAGGAAGTTGGAGTGTTTCAAGTTTATTTGTGGGTCTTGAGACTTTTCCTCTACTGGGGTCAGGAAGGTGTTCACAGTGGAGTCGATACTAAGGAATTTAAGGCTGTGAGTCATGTCCAATGGCCCTTAACCCTTCTGTTTTCAAGTCCTCATTTATACACATAACACTGTATGTATATAGATATAATCTCTCACGCTGTGCTGGCTTGTGTCAGCTCTGGGGGGGGGGTCCAATATAGTCTTAAAACAATCTTCATAACTTCAATTTTGTCACATAATGATCCTAAGATATTTTGATTCCAATGTCATCCTCCCTTTGTACTAAGATAAGAAACCCATTTACTAAGATAAGAAAACCATCTAGTTTAGATTTTGGTCCTATGTGAGCTCTCCTATTGCATCTTGAGATATTCTAACACTAAGATGGCCACCATGGAACCAACATATCTTAGGATCTAAGGATGAATCCTAGGATCATATTGGAACACTACCCGAGAGTGGTCTGTGGGTTATTGCAGCCCCACCCGCCACTTTTGCAGCGACACACATACGATAGACATCTTCAATGGTTATCCGTGGCCTGTTAATAAATCACTATAACTACGGAGGTGTGCTAACGGAAACTGTATGAGAGTTTCATAATGATACTAACGTAAATCACCCTCAAACACTTTCTAGAACACAATCATATAAAGACCCTTCTTTAATTGAGTTTTTATGAAGAGAAATAATATACAAGTTATTAAAATACCGGTACATATCTTAAATGAGATCACTACTTTTCATGAATTATGCATCTGCTAGTTGTGAGCAGTTGACATAAGACATTCTGCAACCCAATATATAATTTCAAACCATGTATTCTGGAAAACAGACCCTTACATGATATGTTTTCATTCTATTTACATTCTGCAACCCAATTATTAAATTGGTCCACAATGTCGTACCATTGCAAGAATTACCTCTCATCCCTAACCTTTATATATACAATGCCTTTATAATACAATGCATACAATTAATATTCCTCTGAGTACTTCTGGTTATAGAATCAGTTGAATCTTTTTTTCTAACTGTATTAGTATATTCATTGTACTTATCATTGTACCTATTATAAATGTACCTGTTTACCCGTTCAGGTCTGTCTATGGTTTAATAGATGTTATTTAACCCATCCTTGCTTCCTCTTTATCATTCCGATGCATTAGATTATACAACCAATATACTCCTGACTCAGAGATTATCTTATGTACTACTATATATGTGCTATGATGTCTTAGTGATAGTAATCCGCTGCAGAGGTAGAGGTTATATAACATTACCTCCACCTCCAAGGCAGCTAATGAGCTTATACTACGTCCCATAACCATGAGATGCACAAGTTTTAAATGTATGTATTTAGAAATAGCATATTATTTTATATTTGTATATAAATAATAAACAGGTCTATATATACGCACTAAACTTTCACCACATTATCAGAGAACACAGTGTGGGCTGCTAAATGTGGTCTGTAGGCATGTGGTTAGGGTGCCTGCTTTATATGCCTGAGGTCCTGGGTTCGAAACTCAGTGAAATTGAAACGTTTTTTTTTATTTTTCACACAAGAAAAATATGTTTATTACTTTTTAAAGGGTTGTTTAATTATTATCATTTCATCAAAGTTAATTGAATGTAAGCATATTAGTAAAAATGCGGATTCAAGGGAATTGATGTGTTATATGTATAGAGATATTTTGTATTATATATAGTACTACTAACTTCTGATTGATTGATTATATTCTTTTTTGTTCTTCTCATTTAGATGTGTGGAGTTCTGCCATCTATCCATTTAGTTATTATTATTATTATTATTATTATTGTTTAGTAACACCCGCTGCTGGAAGATATGGAATATAAATGTTAACCTGAAGATACTTCGTCAACATCATTATTTAAACAGACAACTAGAGTATGATTCATTT
>CAKZFK010000075.1:40000-45000 GCA_936440205.1 Lepidonotus clava | reverse complement strand
CCCCAAAACCTGCTAGGCAGCCTCTCGCCGGCGCGGCCGTTTCACCAAACCCTGCTCGGCAGCCTCTCGCCGGCGCCGCCGTTTCACCGAACCCTGCTCGGCAGCCTCTCGCCGGCGCCGCCGTTTCACCACACCTTCTCCCGCCGCAGGCCAGAGCCTGCGTACGGCGTCGGCGGTCTCGCGGCTACCTCGAAACCGGCCCAAATCCTGCGTCTGAGCCCCAAAACCTGCTAGGCAGCCTCTCGCCGGCGCGGCCGTTTCACCAAACCCTGCTCGGCAGCCTCTCGCCGGCGCCGCCGTTTCACCAAACCCTGCTCGGCAGCCTCTCGCCGGCGCCGCCGTTTCACCATACCTTCTCCCGCCGCAGGCCAGAGCCTGCGTCGAGCGTCGACGGATCGTTACGCCAGGCCGGCGGACGGCCGCGGATTCACTTCCCAAGTCTCGCGTCGCTGCGGCGAGCCGTAGCGGCGCGCGCAGCCCGAACGCCTGCCCCAGCGCGTTTCTGTCCTCCCGCCGCGGCCAAACGCTCGACCCAGGCCTCCGGCGGACCTCGCCAGCGCGTCCGGCAGCTCGAGAAGGGCCTAGTTCCCAAGTCTCGCGTCGCTGCGTCGAGCCGTAGCGACGCGCGCAGCCCGAACGCCTGCCCCAGCGCGTTTCTGTCCTCCCGCCGCGGCCAAACGCTCGACCCAGGCCTCCGGCGGACCTCGCCAGCGCGTCCGGCAGCTCGAGAAGGGCCTAGTTCCCAAGTCTCGCGTCGCTGCCGCGAGCGGTTGCGACGCGCGCAGCCCAAACGCCTGCCCCAGCGCGTTTTTGGACTTAGAAAATTTTTGAGAGCTGCGGCTGAGGACACCCCCCTATATAAGGGAAACGCAGTGAGGTTTTCTGACCCGCGTCACGGGGAAAAACGGCGGTTTTCGGGCTCTCATTCGTTAACCGCTCGACGGATCGACTCCGTTCTTTTTGCATGGTGTAGGGGACCTTTAGGCGCATCTTTGTAGGTATTGGAATCCTCGGCGATTTTGGCGATTCCGGCGATTCCGGGCCCTTGAAATCTTCGGAAGCCAAAAGCGCCCCCTAGGAGCGATCGCAGCCACTAACCTCAGCCCGACAAAAAGATGCGGCAGGGTGAGTAGGCCCTCTAGGTGAAATTTCAGGCCCGTCGGGCTAGGAGGAGACGCCTGAGAGGACGAAAACCGGAAATTTCGGACTTAGAAATTTTTCGACTGAAACCGCCGCCGTCCTCTGGCTTGGTTTAGCGATCCTGACGGACGCGTAGCCGCTACCATCCTGACAAAGTGAGTTTGGCCCGTCGCCGCTACCGTCTCGCACGAGCCGCAACGAGCACCGGGGCAAAACGGCCTGAGGGGCCGAAAACCCAAAAATGTTGGACTTTGAAATTTTTCGAGTGAAACCGCCGCCGTCCTCTGGCTTGGTTTAGCGATCGAGTGAGACGGCCGCCGTCCTCTGGCTTGGTTTAGCGTTTCGCACTTTCTGTGCACGCACGGGCGGGGAAATGAGCACCGCGCCTCGACCGCTCGTCCTACGGAGGTGATCTTGGGCTCGAATCGAAGCCCAGGACCTCCTCTACAAGATGCACTCGAAAGGGAATCCCTGGAATTCCCCGCTCTCGAGGTACGGGCCTCGGAAGGCCGTTTTTACCCTTTTTCGTCGCTTAAATGAGAGCCCCGCATCGACCGGACGTCCGGCGGAGGCGTGCCGGGGCTCGAATCGAAGCCCAGACTCTCCCCTTCGAAACGCACTCTCGTTTGAGTCGACGCGACTTGCGGTTCCAGAGATATCGAGGGATTTCCCAGGGCTTTCCGGCATGCGTGCACAGAAAGTGCCGTTAGGAGCGCCCGTAGCCGCTACCATCAGCCCGACAAAAAGATGCGGCAGGCCGAGTTGGCCCCCATAGGCGAAGTTTCAGGCCCGTCGGGCTAGGAGGAGACGCCTGAGAGGACGAAAACCGGAAATTTCGGACTTAGAAATTTTTCGACTGAAACCGCCGCCGTCCTCTGGCTTGGTTTAGCGATCCTGACGGACGCGTAGCCGCTACCATCCTGACAAAGTGAGTTTGGCCCGTCGCCGCTACCGTCTCGCACGAGCCGCAACGAGCACCGGGGCAAAACGGCCTGAGGGGCCGAAAACCCAAAAATGTTGGACTTTGAAATTTTTCGAGTGAAACCGCCGCCGTCCTCTGGCTTGGTTTAGCGATCGAGTGAGACGGCCGCCGTCCTCTGGCTTGGTTTAGCGTTTCGCACTTTCTGTGCACGCACGGGCGGGGAAATGAGCACCGCGCCTCGACCGCTCGTCCTACGGAGGTGATCTTGGGCTCGAATCGAAGCCCAGGACCTCCTCTACAAGATGCACTCGAAGGGGAATCCCTGGAATTCCCCGCTCTCGAGGTACGGGCCTCGGAAGGCCGTTTTTACCCTTTTTCGTCGCTTAAATGAGAGCCCCGCATCGACCGGACGTCCGGCGGAGGCGTGCCGGGGCTCGAATCGAAGCCCAGACTCTCCCCTTCGAAACGCACTCTCGTTTGAGTCGACGCGACTTGCGGTTCCAGAGATATCGAGGGATTTCCCAGGGCTTTCCGGCATGCGTGCACAGAAAGTGCCGTTAGGAGCGCCCGTAGCCGCTACCATCAGCCCGACAAAAAGATGCGGCAGGCCGAGTTGGCCCCCATAGGCGAAATTTCAGGCCCGTCGGGCTAGGAGGAGACGCCTGAGGGGACGAAAACCGGAAATTTCGGACTTAGAAATTTTTCGACTGAAACCGCCGCCGTCCTCTGGCTTGGTTTAGCGATCCTGACGGACGCGTAGCCGCTACCATCCTGACAAAGTGAGTTTGGCCCGTAGCCGCTACCGTCTCGCACGAGGGGTGTGGACGGAGCCGCAATGAGCACCGCGCCTCGACCGATCGTCCTACGGAGGTGATCTCGGGCTCGAATCGAAGCCCAGGACCTCCTCTACAAGATGCACTCGACGGGGAATCCCTGGAATTCCCCGCTCTCGAGGTACGGGCCCCGGAAGGCCGTTTTTACCCTTTTTCGTCGCTTAAATGAGAGCCCCGCATCGACCGGACGTCCGGCGGAGGCGTGCCGGGGCTCGAATCGAAGCCCAGACTCTCCCCTTCGAAACGCACTCTCGTTTGAGTCGATGCGACTTGCGGTTCCAGAGATATCGAGGGATTTCCCAGGGCTTTCCGGCATGCGTGCACAGAAAGTGCCGTTAGGAGCGCCCGTAGCCGCTACCATCAGCCCGACAAAAAGATGCGGCAGGCCGAGTTGGCCCCCATAGGCAAAGTTTCAGGCCCGTCGGGCTAGGAGGAGACGCCTGAGTGGACGAAAGAAATTTCGGACTTAGAAATTTTTCGACTGAAACCGCCGCCGTCCTCTGGCTTGGTTTAGCGATCCTGACAGAAGCGTAGCCGCTACCATCCTGGACGGCGGCCGTTTCACTTTCTGTGCACGCACGAGGGGTGTGGACGGAGCCGCAATGAGCACCGCGCCTCGACCGCTCGTCCTACGGAGTTGATCTCGGGCTCGAATCGAAGCCCAGGACCTCCTCTACAAGATGCACTCAACGGGGAATCCCTGGAATTCCCCGCTCTCGAGGTACGGGCCCCGGAAGGCCGTTTTTACCCTTTTTCGTCGCTTAAATGAGAGCCCCGCATCGACCGGACGTCCGGCGGAGGCGTGCCGGGGCTCGAATCGAAGCCCAGACTCTCCCCTTCGAAACGCACTCTCGTTTGAGTCGACGCGACTTGCGGTTCCAGAGATATCGAGGGATTTCCCAGGGCTTTCCGGCATGCGTGCACAGAAAGTGCCGTTAGGAGCGCCCGTAGCCGCTACCATCAGCCCGACAAAAAGATGCGGCAGGCCGAGTTGGCCCCCATAGGCGAAATTTCAGGCCCGTCGGGCTAGGAGGAGACGCCTGAGGGGACGAAAACCGGAAATTTCGGACTTAGAAATTTTTCGACTGAAACCGCCGCCGTCCTCTGGCTTGGTTTAGCGATCCTGACGGACGCGTAGCCGCTACCATCCTGACAAAGTGAGTTTGGCCCGTAGCCGCTACCGTCTCGCACGAGGGGTGTGGACGGAGCCGCAATGAGCACCGCGCCTCGACCGATCGTCCTACGGAGGTGATCTCGGGCTCGAATCGAAGCCCAGGACCTCCTCTACAAGATGCACTCGACGGGGAATCCCTGGAATTCCCCGCTCTCGAGGTACGGGCCCCGGAAGGCCGTTTTTACCCTTTTTCGTCGCTTAAATGAGAGCCCCGCATCGACCGGACGTCCGGCGGAGGCGTGCCGGGGCTCGAATCGAAGCCCAGACTCTCCCCTTCGAAACGCACTCTCGTTTGAGTCGACGCGACTTGCGGATCCAGAGATATTAGCGATGCGGCTCCGTCCACAAGGGGCGTGGACGGAGCCGCATTCAGCACTGTGCCTCACCCGGGCCTCCCACGGGGCTGATCTGGGGCTCGAATCGAAGTTCAGCACCTGACCTACAAGGCGAACTTCGAACGGAGTCCCTGCGATCGCCGGTTGAGGAGATACAGGCCCCGGAAGGCCCGTTTTGTCCGTCAGCCCTTTTCCTCACTTTCTGTGCACGCACGAGGGGTGTGGACGGAGCCGCAACGAGCACAGCGCCTCAACCGCTCGACCCACAGGGCTGATCTTGGGCTCGAATCGAAGCTCAGGACCTGCCCTACGAGGTGGTCTACGGACGGAGTCTCGGGGATCCCCGGTTAAGGAGACTCGGGCCCCTGACGGGCTATCGTGGGGTAAATCCCGCATAAGAATTAGGGACGGAGCTAACATCTCTGGATCCGTCGATCGCAGGGACTCCGTTCGAAGTTCGCCTCGTAGGTCGTGAGCTGAGCTTCGATTCGAGCCCCAGATCAGCCCCGTGGGAGGCCCGGGTGAGGAGCAGTGCTGAATGCGGCTCCGTCCACGCCCCTTGTGGACGGAGCCGCATCGCAAATATCTCTGGATCC
>CAKZFK010000075.1:25000-30000 GCA_936440205.1 Lepidonotus clava | reverse complement strand
CAAACCCTGCTCGGCAGCCTCTCGCCGGCGCCGCCGTTTCACCATACCTTCTCCCGCCGCAGGCCAGAGCCTGCGTCGAGCGTCGACGGATCGTTACGCCAGGCCGGCGGACGGCCGCGGATTCACTTCCCAAGTCTCGCGTCGCTGCGGCGAGCCGTAGCGGCGCGCGCAGCCCGAACGCCTGCCCCAGCGCGTTTCTGTCCTCCCGCCGCGGCCAAACGCTCGACCCAGGCCTCCGGCGGACCTCGCCAGCGCGTCCGGCAGCTCGAGAAGGGCCTAGTTCCCAAGTCTCGCGTCGCTGCGTCGAGCCGTAGCGACGCGCGCAGCCCGAACGCCTGCCCCAGCGCGTTTCTGTCCTCCCGCCGCGGCCAAACGCTCGACCCAGGCCTCCGGCGGACCTCGCCAGCGCGTCCGGCAGCTCGAGAAGGGCCTAGTTCCCAAGTCTCGCGTCGCTGCCGCGAGCGGTTGCGACGCGCGCAGCCCAAACGCCTGCCCCAGCGCGTTTTTGGACTTAGAAAATTTTTGAGAGCTGCGGCTGAGGACACCCCCCTATATAAGGGAAACGCAGTGAGGTTTTCTGACCCGCGTCACGGGGAAAAACGGCGGTTTTCGGGCTCTCATTCGTTAACCGCTCGACGGATCGACTCCGTTCTTTTTGCATGGTGTAGGGGACCTTTAGGCGCATCTTTGTAGGTATTGGAATCCTCGGCGATTTTGGCGATTCCGGCGATTCCGGGCCCTTGAAATCTTCGGAAGCCAAAAGCGCCCCCTAGGAGCGATCGCAGCCACTAACCTCAGCCCGACAAAAAGATGCGGCAGGGTGAGTAGGCCCTCTAGGTGAAATTTCAGGCCCGTCGGGCTAGGAGGAGACGCCTGAGAGGACGAAAACCGGAAATTTCGGACTTAGAAATTTTTCGACTGAAACCGCCGCCGTCCTCTGGCTTGGTTTAGCGATCCTGACGGACGCGTAGCCGCTACCATCCTGACAAAGTGAGTTTGGCCCGTCGCCGCTACCGTCTCGCACGAGCCGCAACGAGCACCGGGGCAAAACGGCCTGAGGGGCCGAAAACCCAAAAATGTTGGACTTTGAAATTTTTCGAGTGAAACCGCCGCCGTCCTCTGGCTTGGTTTAGCGATCGAGTGAGACGGCCGCCGTCCTCTGGCTTGGTTTAGCGTTTCGCACTTTCTGTGCACGCACGGGCGGGGAAATGAGCACCGCGCCTCGACCGCTCGTCCTACGGAGGTGATCTTGGGCTCGAATCGAAGCCCAGGACCTCCTCTACAAGATGCACTCGAAAGGGAATCCCTGGAATTCCCCGCTCTCGAGGTACGGGCCTCGGAAGGCCGTTTTTACCCTTTTTCGTCGCTTAAATGAGAGCCCCGCATCGACCGGACGTCCGGCGGAGGCGTGCCGGGGCTCGAATCGAAGCCCAGACTCTCCCCTTCGAAACGCACTCTCGTTTGAGTCGACGCGACTTGCGGTTCCAGAGATATCGAGGGATTTCCCAGGGCTTTCCGGCATGCGTGCACAGAAAGTGCCGTTAGGAGCGCCCGTAGCCGCTACCATCAGCCCGACAAAAAGATGCGGCAGGCCGAGTTGGCCCCCATAGGCGAAGTTTCAGGCCCGTCGGGCTAGGAGGAGACGCCTGAGAGGACGAAAACCGGAAATTTCGGACTTAGAAATTTTTCGACTGAAACCGCCGCCGTCCTCTGGCTTGGTTTAGCGATCCTGACGGACGCGTAGCCGCTACCATCCTGACAAAGTGAGTTTGGCCCGTCGCCGCTACCGTCTCGCACGAGCCGCAACGAGCACCGGGGCAAAACGGCCTGAGGGGCCGAAAACCCAAAAATGTTGGACTTTGAAATTTTTCGAGTGAAACCGCCGCCGTCCTCTGGCTTGGTTTAGCGATCGAGTGAGACGGCCGCCGTCCTCTGGCTTGGTTTAGCGTTTCGCACTTTCTGTGCACGCACGGGCGGGGAAATGAGCACCGCGCCTCGACCGCTCGTCCTACGGAGGTGATCTTGGGCTCGAATCGAAGCCCAGGACCTCCTCTACAAGATGCACTCGAAGGGGAATCCCTGGAATTCCCCGCTCTCGAGGTACGGGCCTCGGAAGGCCGTTTTTACCCTTTTTCGTCGCTTAAATGAGAGCCCCGCATCGACCGGACGTCCGGCGGAGGCGTGCCGGGGCTCGAATCGAAGCCCAGACTCTCCCCTTCGAAACGCACTCTCGTTTGAGTCGACGCGACTTGCGGTTCCAGAGATATCGAGGGATTTCCCAGGGCTTTCCGGCATGCGTGCACAGAAAGTGCCGTTAGGAGCGCCCGTAGCCGCTACCATCAGCCCGACAAAAAGATGCGGCAGGCCGAGTTGGCCCCCATAGGCGAAATTTCAGGCCCGTCGGGCTAGGAGGAGACGCCTGAGGGGACGAAAACCGGAAATTTCGGACTTAGAAATTTTTCGACTGAAACCGCCGCCGTCCTCTGGCTTGGTTTAGCGATCCTGACGGACGCGTAGCCGCTACCATCCTGACAAAGTGAGTTTGGCCCGTAGCCGCTACCGTCTCGCACGAGGGGTGTGGACGGAGCCGCAATGAGCACCGCGCCTCGACCGATCGTCCTACGGAGGTGATCTCGGGCTCGAATCGAAGCCCAGGACCTCCTCTACAAGATGCACTCGACGGGGAATCCCTGGAATTCCCCGCTCTCGAGGTACGGGCCCCGGAAGGCCGTTTTTACCCTTTTTCGTCGCTTAAATGAGAGCCCCGCATCGACCGGACGTCCGGCGGAGGCGTGCCGGGGCTCGAATCGAAGCCCAGACTCTCCCCTTCGAAACGCACTCTCGTTTGAGTCGATGCGACTTGCGGTTCCAGAGATATCGAGGGATTTCCCAGGGCTTTCCGGCATGCGTGCACAGAAAGTGCCGTTAGGAGCGCCCGTAGCCGCTACCATCAGCCCGACAAAAAGATGCGGCAGGCCGAGTTGGCCCCCATAGGCAAAGTTTCAGGCCCGTCGGGCTAGGAGGAGACGCCTGAGAGGACGAAAACCGGAAATTTCGGACTTAGAAATTTTTCGACTGAAACCGCCGCCGTCCTCTGGCTTGGTTTAGCGATCCTGACAGAAGCGTAGCCGCTACCATCCTGGACGGCGGCCGTTTCACTTTCTGTGCACGCACGAGGGGTGTGGACGGAGCCGCAATGAGCACCGCGCCTCGACCGCTCGTCCTACGGAGTTGATCTCGGGCTCGAATCGAAGCCCAGGACCTCCTCTACAAGATGCACTCAACGGGGAATCCCTGGAATTCCCCGCTCTCGAGGTACGGGCCCCGGAAGGCCGTTTTTACCCTTTTTCGTCGCTTAAATGAGAGCCCCGCATCGACCGGACGTCCGGCGGAGGCGTGCCGGGGCTCGAATCGAAGCCCAGACTCTCCCCTTCGAAACGCACTCTCGTTTGAGTCGACGCGACTTGCGGTTCCAGAGATATCGAGGGATTTCCCAGGGCTTTCCGGCATGCGTGCACAGAAAGTGCCGTTAGGAGCGCCCGTAGCCGCTACCATCAGCCCGACAAAAAGATGCGGCAGGCCGAGTTGGCCCCCATAGGCGAAATTTCAGGCCCGTCGGGCTAGGAGGAGACGCCTGAGGGGACGAAAACCGGAAATTTCGGACTTAGAAATTTTTCGACTGAAACCGCCGCCGTCCTCTGGCTTGGTTTAGCGATCCTGACGGACGCGTAGCCGCTACCATCCTGACAAAGTGAGTTTGGCCCGTAGCCGCTACCGTCTCGCACGAGGGGTGTGGACGGAGCCGCAATGAGCACCGCGCCTCGACCGATCGTCCTACGGAGGTGATCTCGGGCTCGAATCGAAGCCCAGGACCTCCTCTACAAGATGCACTCGACGGGGAATCCCTGGAATTCCCCGCTCTCGAGGTACGGGCCCCGGAAGGCCGTTTTTACCCTTTTTCGTCGCTTAAATGAGAGCCCCGCATCGACCGGACGTCCGGCGGAGGCGTGCCGGGGCTCGAATCGAAGCCCAGACTCTCCCCTTCGAAACGCACTCTCGTTTGAGTCGACGCGACTTGCGGATCCAGAGATATTAGCGATGCGGCTCCGTCCACAAGGGGCGTGGACGGAGCCGCATTCAGCACTGTGCCTCACCCGGGCCTCCCACGGGGCTGATCTGGGGCTCGAATCGAAGTTCAGCACCTGACCTACAAGGCGAACTTCGAACGGAGTCCCTGCGATCGCCGGTTGAGGAGATACAGGCCCCGGAAGGCCCGTTTTGTCCGTCAGCCCTTTTCCTCACTTTCTGTGCACGCACGAGGGGTGTGGACGGAGCCGCAACGAGCACAGCGCCTCAACCGCTCGACCCACAGGGCTGATCTTGGGCTCGAATCGAAGCTCAGGACCTGCCCTACGAGGTGGTCTACGGACGGAGTCTCGGGGATCCCCGGTTAAGGAGACTCGGGCCCCTGACGGGCTATCGTGGGGTAAATCCCGCATAAGAATTAGGGACGGAGCTAACATCTCTGGATCCGTCGATCGCAGGGACTCCGTTCGAAGTTCGCCTCGTAGGTCGTGAGCTGAGCTTCGATTCGAGCCCCAGATCAGCCCCGTGGGAGGCCCGGGTGAGGAGCAGTGCTGAATGCGGCTCCGTCCACGCCCCTTGTGGACGGAGCCGCATCGCAAATATCTCTGGATCCGCAAGTCGCGTCGACTCAAACCAGGCAGCGTTTCGAAGGGGAGAGTGTGGGCTTCGATTCGAGTCCCAGCACGACTCCGGCGGACGTCCGGTCGCAGCGTGGCAGAGGGTAGCAGGGCCAAAGACTGGCAGCAGCCTCTCGGCACTTTCTGTGCACGCACGGAGCAGAGGGTAGCAGGGCCAAAGACCAGAGACTGGGGCAGAACTTCAGGCTCTCTCAAGCAGTCGCACTTACTTTCTGTGCACGCACGGAGCAGGGACAGGGCCAAAGACCAAACACTGCCAGGCTCTGAGCAGCAGCC
>CAKZFK010000075.1:10000-15000 GCA_936440205.1 Lepidonotus clava | reverse complement strand
TCGCTGCGTCGAGCCGTAGCGACGCGCGCAGCCCGAACGCCTGCCCCAGCGCGTTTCTGTCCTCCCGCCGCGGCCAAACGCTCGACCCAGGCCTCCGGCGGACCTCGCCAGCGCGTCCGGCAGCTCGAGAAGGGCCTAGTTCCCAAGTCTCGCGTCGCTGCCGCGAGCGGTTGCGACGCGCGCAGCCCAAACGCCTGCCCCAGCGCGTTTTTGGACTTAGAAAATTTTTGAGAGCTGCGGCTGAGGACACCCCCCTATATAAGGGAAACGCAGTGAGGTTTTCTGACCCGCGTCACGGGGAAAAACGGCGGTTTTCGGGCTCTCATTCGTTAACCGCTCGACGGATCGACTCCGTTCTTTTTGCATGGTGTAGGGGACCTTTAGGCGCATCTTTGTAGGTATTGGAATCCTCGGCGATTTTGGCGATTCCGGCGATTCCGGGCCCTTGAAATCTTCGGAAGCCAAAAGCGCCCCCTAGGAGCGATCGCAGCCACTAACCTCAGCCCGACAAAAAGATGCGGCAGGGTGAGTAGGCCCTCTAGGTGAAATTTCAGGCCCGTCGGGCTAGGAGGAGACGCCTGAGAGGACGAAAACCGGAAATTTCGGACTTAGAAATTTTTCGACTGAAACCGCCGCCGTCCTCTGGCTTGGTTTAGCGATCCTGACGGACGCGTAGCCGCTACCATCCTGACAAAGTGAGTTTGGCCCGTCGCCGCTACCGTCTCGCACGAGCCGCAACGAGCACCGGGGCAAAACGGCCTGAGGGGCCGAAAACCCAAAAATGTTGGACTTTGAAATTTTTCGAGTGAAACCGCCGCCGTCCTCTGGCTTGGTTTAGCGATCGAGTGAGACGGCCGCCGTCCTCTGGCTTGGTTTAGCGTTTCGCACTTTCTGTGCACGCACGGGCGGGGAAATGAGCACCGCGCCTCGACCGCTCGTCCTACGGAGGTGATCTTGGGCTCGAATCGAAGCCCAGGACCTCCTCTACAAGATGCACTCGAAAGGGAATCCCTGGAATTCCCCGCTCTCGAGGTACGGGCCTCGGAAGGCCGTTTTTACCCTTTTTCGTCGCTTAAATGAGAGCCCCGCATCGACCGGACGTCCGGCGGAGGCGTGCCGGGGCTCGAATCGAAGCCCAGACTCTCCCCTTCGAAACGCACTCTCGTTTGAGTCGACGCGACTTGCGGTTCCAGAGATATCGAGGGATTTCCCAGGGCTTTCCGGCATGCGTGCACAGAAAGTGCCGTTAGGAGCGCCCGTAGCCGCTACCATCAGCCCGACAAAAAGATGCGGCAGGCCGAGTTGGCCCCCATAGGCGAAGTTTCAGGCCCGTCGGGCTAGGAGGAGACGCCTGAGAGGACGAAAACCGGAAATTTCGGACTTAGAAATTTTTCGACTGAAACCGCCGCCGTCCTCTGGCTTGGTTTAGCGATCCTGACGGACGCGTAGCCGCTACCATCCTGACAAAGTGAGTTTGGCCCGTCGCCGCTACCGTCTCGCACGAGCCGCAACGAGCACCGGGGCAAAACGGCCTGAGGGGCCGAAAACCCAAAAATGTTGGACTTTGAAATTTTTCGAGTGAAACCGCCGCCGTCCTCTGGCTTGGTTTAGCGATCGAGTGAGACGGCCGCCGTCCTCTGGCTTGGTTTAGCGTTTCGCACTTTCTGTGCACGCACGGGCGGGGAAATGAGCACCGCGCCTCGACCGCTCGTCCTACGGAGGTGATCTTGGGCTCGAATCGAAGCCCAGGACCTCCTCTACAAGATGCACTCGAAGGGGAATCCCTGGAATTCCCCGCTCTCGAGGTACGGGCCTCGGAAGGCCGTTTTTACCCTTTTTCGTCGCTTAAATGAGAGCCCCGCATCGACCGGACGTCCGGCGGAGGCGTGCCGGGGCTCGAATCGAAGCCCAGACTCTCCCCTTCGAAACGCACTCTCGTTTGAGTCGACGCGACTTGCGGTTCCAGAGATATCGAGGGATTTCCCAGGGCTTTCCGGCATGCGTGCACAGAAAGTGCCGTTAGGAGCGCCCGTAGCCGCTACCATCAGCCCGACAAAAAGATGCGGCAGGCCGAGTTGGCCCCCATAGGCGAAATTTCAGGCCCGTCGGGCTAGGAGGAGACGCCTGAGGGGACGAAAACCGGAAATTTCGGACTTAGAAATTTTTCGACTGAAACCGCCGCCGTCCTCTGGCTTGGTTTAGCGATCCTGACGGACGCGTAGCCGCTACCATCCTGACAAAGTGAGTTTGGCCCGTAGCCGCTACCGTCTCGCACGAGGGGTGTGGACGGAGCCGCAATGAGCACCGCGCCTCGACCGATCGTCCTACGGAGGTGATCTCGGGCTCGAATCGAAGCCCAGGACCTCCTCTACAAGATGCACTCGACGGGGAATCCCTGGAATTCCCCGCTCTCGAGGTACGGGCCCCGGAAGGCCGTTTTTACCCTTTTTCGTCGCTTAAATGAGAGCCCCGCATCGACCGGACGTCCGGCGGAGGCGTGCCGGGGCTCGAATCGAAGCCCAGACTCTCCCCTTCGAAACGCACTCTCGTTTGAGTCGATGCGACTTGCGGTTCCAGAGATATCGAGGGATTTCCCAGGGCTTTCCGGCATGCGTGCACAGAAAGTGCCGTTAGGAGCGCCCGTAGCCGCTACCATCAGCCCGACAAAAAGATGCGGCAGGCCGAGTTGGCCCCCATAGGCAAAGTTTCAGGCCCGTCGGGCTAGGAGGAGACGCCTGAGAGGACGAAAACCGGAAATTTCGGACTTAGAAATTTTTCGACTGAAACCGCCGCCGTCCTCTGGCTTGGTTTAGCGATCCTGACAGAAGCGTAGCCGCTACCATCCTGGACGGCGGCCGTTTCACTTTCTGTGCACGCACGAGGGGTGTGGACGGAGCCGCAATGAGCACCGCGCCTCGACCGCTCGTCCTACGGAGTTGATCTCGGGCTCGAATCGAAGCCCAGGACCTCCTCTACAAGATGCACTCAACGGGGAATCCCTGGAATTCCCCGCTCTCGAGGTACGGGCCCCGGAAGGCCGTTTTTACCCTTTTTCGTCGCTTAAATGAGAGCCCCGCATCGACCGGACGTCCGGCGGAGGCGTGCCGGGGCTCGAATCGAAGCCCAGACTCTCCCCTTCGAAACGCACTCTCGTTTGAGTCGACGCGACTTGCGGTTCCAGAGATATCGAGGGATTTCCCAGGGCTTTCCGGCATGCGTGCACAGAAAGTGCCGTTAGGAGCGCCCGTAGCCGCTACCATCAGCCCGACAAAAAGATGCGGCAGGCCGAGTTGGCCCCCATAGGCGAAATTTCAGGCCCGTCGGGCTAGGAGGAGACGCCTGAGGGGACGAAAACCGGAAATTTCGGACTTAGAAATTTTTCGACTGAAACCGCCGCCGTCCTCTGGCTTGGTTTAGCGATCCTGACGGACGCGTAGCCGCTACCATCCTGACAAAGTGAGTTTGGCCCGTAGCCGCTACCGTCTCGCACGAGGGGTGTGGACGGAGCCGCAATGAGCACCGCGCCTCGACCGATCGTCCTACGGAGGTGATCTCGGGCTCGAATCGAAGCCCAGGACCTCCTCTACAAGATGCACTCGACGGGGAATCCCTGGAATTCCCCGCTCTCGAGGTACGGGCCCCGGAAGGCCGTTTTTACCCTTTTTCGTCGCTTAAATGAGAGCCCCGCATCGACCGGACGTCCGGCGGAGGCGTGCCGGGGCTCGAATCGAAGCCCAGACTCTCCCCTTCGAAACGCACTCTCGTTTGAGTCGACGCGACTTGCGGATCCAGAGATATTAGCGATGCGGCTCCGTCCACAAGGGGCGTGGACGGAGCCGCATTCAGCACTGTGCCTCACCCGGGCCTCCCACGGGGCTGATCTGGGGCTCGAATCGAAGTTCAGCACCTGACCTACAAGGCGAACTTCGAACGGAGTCCCTGCGATCGCCGGTTGAGGAGATACAGGCCCCGGAAGGCCCGTTTTGTCCGTCAGCCCTTTTCCTCACTTTCTGTGCACGCACGAGGGGTGTGGACGGAGCCGCAACGAGCACAGCGCCTCAACCGCTCGACCCACAGGGCTGATCTTGGGCTCGAATCGAAGCTCAGGACCTGCCCTACGAGGTGGTCTACGGACGGAGTCTCGGGGATCCCCGGTTAAGGAGACTCGGGCCCCTGACGGGCTATCGTGGGGTAAATCCCGCATAAGAATTAGGGACGGAGCTAACATCTCTGGATCCGTCGATCGCAGGGACTCCGTTCGAAGTTCGCCTCGTAGGTCGTGAGCTGAGCTTCGATTCGAGCCCCAGATCAGCCCCGTGGGAGGCCCGGGTGAGGAGCAGTGCTGAATGCGGCTCCGTCCACGCCCCTTGTGGACGGAGCCGCATCGCAAATATCTCTGGATCCGCAAGTCGCGTCGACTCAAACCAGGCAGCGTTTCGAAGGGGAGAGTGTGGGCTTCGATTCGAGTCCCAGCACGACTCCGGCGGACGTCCGGTCGCAGCGTGGCAGAGGGTAGCAGGGCCAAAGACTGGCAGCAGCCTCTCGGCACTTTCTGTGCACGCACGGAGCAGAGGGTAGCAGGGCCAAAGACCAGAGACTGGGGCAGAACTTCAGGCTCTCTCAAGCAGTCGCACTTACTTTCTGTGCACGCACGGAGCAGGGACAGGGCCAAAGACCAAACACTGCCAGGCTCTGAGCAGCAGCCAGACTCACTTTCTGTGCACGCACGGAGCAGTGGGTAGCAGGACCAAAGACCAGAGACTGCCAAAGCCTCTCGGCACTTTCTGTGCACGCACGGAGCAGTGGGTAGCAGGGCCAAAGACTGGCAGCAGCCTCTCGGCACTTTCTGTGCACGCACGGAGCAGTGGGTAGCATGGCCAAAGACCAGAGACTGCCAAAGCCTCTCGGCACTTTCTGTGCACGCACGGAGCAGTGGGTAGCAGGGACAAAGACCAGAGACTGGCAGCAGCCTCTCGGCACTTTCTGTGCACGCACGGAGC
>CAKZFK010000074.1:0-56580 GCA_936440205.1 Lepidonotus clava | reverse complement strand
ACAACCCATCCTGGATGTGAATCGTGCGTTCGTGCCTTTGAATGTGGTTGTTCTGTGTCCGCCAAAGAATGGGAAATTCCAGTCTCAAGTGTTAACTGTTTGCCTTCTACAGCAGGCCCCTTAAGAACAGTTTTCCCCGTCAACCTTGCTAGTCTTCAACACCTCAACCTGTCACTTAGCCGACTTGTGAACCCGGATTTTTCGTACGATAAACCATTCCCAATTTTACCTCTTAGCCCGCAAATGCGAGTCCGCCAAGAGGATATTTTTAAGCGAGCAAAAGACAATTTCCTTTCCCTCCGTACATACATGAAAGAGATTCGACTGAATGAGGTCGAATACAAGAAACTTCGTGGTGACTTGCATCTTCCCCACGTACCATTCCTCCCCCCCAGTGTGCACGGTACTGTTTACCTGTTGAACATTGGACTTACTTTTATAATGATACCAGCACTTTTTGTTTTCATCTCAATTCTGTATTTCAGACAACGTAGGATTCAAAGCGCATGCAGACGCTTGACTTTAAATTGAGTTGGTTATATATACATTAGCTATTAACTCTTCCTTTTATTGCAGCTCAAAAGTTATCAGTTCTCATTCATGTTCGATTTTTGTTGTTTAGAATATATACTCGCCCTCATAATTTCGTCACACATGTACAGCTGCAATTCATTCACATTATCCTCATGAATTCCCATTTATAATTAGTCACAGCCACATAAGACTACACACGTTCATGATATCAAAATGTTTTATTGTTATGCATGCGGAAAAGGTTTTATGATGTCCACGTGTCAACGTTTCGCCTATTTTCCCATAATTGTATTTACTGACCATACACTAATGTACATATGTAACTCGAAAGCTTCGTGAACATATGCATTTCACAATTAAAATTTTGCCATATCTACTTCAAACATATCGTACACTTTTATATAACTGTTCATCACACCCAAGAGTCTACGTCAGGCATGCAGCCCAGTTTTTCGGCTGGGAGTAGTTCTTGGGCCATGTTGTTCCTGTTGTTTATCAGGCAAACGCTCGCTCTACAAAGTCTGTGCCTGAAAAATTTGTTCAGGCGCACGCGCTCCGTACGAGGAATCTTGACTTCTTGCGGGAGTTCCAACGTCAAGGGTTCGTCACTGCCATTCAGATGGACCGTGAGTGGGCCCGACCAGGCGACGGTCAGGGCCTTGGACAGGATGCTCGGTCTTTGGATGATCATTCGTGGGCAGGCAGCACTTCCTACGGCTTCCATTTCGGCGGGAATGGGAGCCAGTGGAAAAAGGAGCGTTTCCCATCGGCAGTAGATTCTCAGACAGCACTGCACTGTAGCCCTCCGACGTTGACCCTGCGCCAACGAGCGACAGCCTGCTGCCAATTTCCAGAAGATACCGATAAATTTCCACCCCAGGTATATCACTAACAAGAGAAGCAGCCACTGATGGTCGGATTGGTCCGCGGGTTGGAGGTGACTAGGTCTCAGCACTGGCCTTTCCTCCCGAACAAGACGCAGACGCAGACTTGCGTTTAACAGTCGCTCGATGTCCATGGCCATCAAGTGGCTGTTCTGAACCAGTGTATAGTACAGGCACATATTTATACCCCCCACCCCACACGACATCACAACTCCCCAGGTACTGTAAGGGCTTCGTCTAGTCTTTAGCGAAAAGTTAACCCTCGGTCGACAACTTAAACGCTAGGTAAGGTACAACTAAAACGACTTCTTCTAGCCGGGGGCTTCACAAGTTTTTACACTGGGTAGTGCGAAGCACGTCTAATAGGCCGCTATTTTCTTCAGAGAGCCGATCGACAGGGGGTTCATCTGAAATGACTTCTGTCGCGTTTGACACCGGGACACGCGTCTGTGATGACCGCGTCCACCTGTTGGCCATCTGAGGCGGCGCATGTCAACTAGCTTCTGTGTCAGGTCCCTCACAGGAGTACCGCGGCCCGCGGCCCGCGGGGTAGTCTTAACACTTCTTGACACGTAACAGGCCTCACAAGGGGCGGCGGTGAGGGTGTCGCTGATACCCCATGTACTCCCCGTCACGGCTAGCACGTAACTTATGGTAAAAGTCTCTCTTACCCCGTCCACACCCCGTCACGTCTACCACGTAACTTATGTTCAAAGTCTTGCCTCATCGATAAAAGATCGCTTTCACCAGATCATGTATCCACAGGGGGGCCTGCCCGGCATGTATAAATACGGCGTGGCATATGGCTATATAGATCACTTGAAAACTTGCTGCCACCATGAACGGGTCAACTGATTATAGTGACGCTGTTCTGTCAAACCCGTCTACGAGCTCATGCAGGATCTTGACCAGCAGCCCCAAACCGGGTGGCGAGAAAATAACCGATCATGATTCATCAGCAGGCGTAGGTACTCTGCTGTTGGATATGTCTGCGGATGCGCGTCAGTATGGGTCACAGAATGGGTTTCCGGATCTCTCTGCGGATCAGTCTCTTCACGACTCCCTGTACGCGGAAGAGGGATCCACCCTCAACGACGTGGACCTTAGCCTTGGTGGTTCCCAAGGCGGTACTCCATCCGCATCGTCGTCCACGCCCTCCACGCCCTCCACGCCCTCCACGCCCTCCACGCCCTCCGGATCCACGCCCTTGGGGATGACGCCCTCCTCGTCGCAATCCCATCCATGGTTCCCCAGCTCCACGTCCAGAACGTCGTCCACGCCCGGACCCTTGACATCGCAAGGGTCGTTCTCGTCGACGACGTCCCAAAGGTCGTTCACGCCCGGGCCCTTGACATCGCAAGGGTCGTTCTCGTCGACGACGTCCCAAAGGTCGTTCACGCCCGAATACTCGTCCTCGTCCGGCCCCTCCACGTCTACAGCTGAACCGTCCATGGCCCATTTGCTGGCCAGGATGGAGGAGCTGGAGAAGAAGTGCCGAAGGGCGGAGGCTGAAGCGGCTGCGGCAAAGGCCCAGGTGGAGGTGCTCGTGAACCAAGCGAAGCCAGCTGCAGCTGCCAAACCACCCAAACCACGCAATGAAATATGTGTAAGTTCTAAAGTTTGTTTTTACAGCTTATAATTAACTAATAATCTCACCTTGAAAACGTTACCGTTTGATATAGTTCTCGGTTTGTTTAGAAATGATCTCATTCCTAGTATAGCCCTGATGTTCTTCTCCGCCGCCAGGGAACATCCCGGAAAACAACGAAAATCCGTAATGATTTCGTACACTGACATATAGTTAGAAGTCCACTATTAATTATTGGCTTATTATATTGTTTGTAGGAACTCGTTCGTTCGGCCTACAAGGCCAAGAGAGGTGAGCCTGGTTGGGGATTCAACCTGAACCCTGGGTAAGTTGATTACGTCATAACAACATGAATAGTACAGAAAATAATATTGTTTTTAAGTAAGCAATGGGTAATGTGTTCCTGAACACCAGAAGCTGCAGCTGAATATAAGTTTTGCTGTTTTTTTTCATGTTAATAGAGTCATAGAGCACTTGACGTGATGCCGATGAATTGAACAATATAAATATATTCCAACATTCAGGGCGGGGATCAAACACCCGGATAACGCGCCGATCATCAAGGCCGTTGTTGACAACGTGTGCCTCGGGCCAGATACCCCCAGAGAAGAGGTGTTAGGTAAGTCCCATAGGTAGCAAGTTTCTTTGTTAACTAACCTGCAGCTGTACATTTCATGCATCTAATGTCCATGATTCCAAAGTATTGGTCCTTCAATTAACACAAATTTTAACATGCTTGAAATGCTGGAAATCTGTTTTTAGTGTCTAAATAGGCTCCACTTACATTGGAAATTGTTACTTTTATAATTTAAGTTATCCTCCCAGTCATCTGAAAAAAACGTAAGTTCTATTATCTGGACAAAGAAATATAATACCAGTGTAATGATGGTTTTAATTCGTGAATAATATGTTGACCCTCACTTTGCATTTTTAACATGTATTCCCTTGATTTATTGCCTTTATAGTGCCTTTGTCTACTTAATGGCTCCAGTTTTAAGCACACTTCATGTCCTTCCTCTTTTTCTAGCTTCTGCCAACACCTACTTCAAGACCCTCCAAAACAGGGCCAACAGAATGCGGAAGAACCGAATTAAGGCTGACAATGAAAAGGCTATCATCCGTCACCACGTGAACGAGGTAAATAAATTTTTGTTACAGACTTCCTCTATAGACCACAAAAGTCTGACGTCACGGACCCCTCCCGCAACACGTGTTGGGCCCTGTGTTGGGCCTAAACCTTTTACGACCGGCCCCGGTAACCCTACACCCCCGGTCACCGGCCCGGCCCGCCCTGGAGGGGGCACCGATAACACCCGGCTGGACCACGGTCACCCGTACACACAGACAATAACATTGCCTATAACTTTGCTATTTATTAACTCTTTTTCTTTTCAAGTATATCATAATGCACATTGATAATTCCCCTATGAAAATACATGTTTTCATAAGTTTGCGAGCATTATTAGTGGAAATAGCAAATCTGACAGCTGGGTCCTACTAAAGTTCATAGAGGGGACCCCCGGCCCAGCCCTGCCCATGTTTAGGCACGGGAGCAGCGTGCAGTGACCGTTAGGGGCCCGCCCGACGTCATGGCTTTTGCGGACTATTGTTCTCAACATTGTTTGACGTAGTTCGATTCAGGCAGGCCGAAATTTTACACCTTTCAAGTGCAAAGCCGAGGAGAAAGAGTAATGTCTATGGTCTATGCCCAGTCTGTCCACTCCTTGGGTGGAAGGATACGCATCATTGTTCTAAAAAACGCGAAGAAAGGGTCTAGTTTGACAACATTCACATGTCCTTGTTTCTAGAAAAAAGGTTACTTTTTCATCCCAAATATCCATGATATGAAAATAAGGGTCTTTTTTTTCCTGGGAAATATGAAATTTCACGAAAAAGGGTATTTCTTGGCCACTAAATGTCTGCGTTTTGAAGAATAAGGGGTCGATTTTTTGGTATAAATGTCAGTGGAAAGGGGTTGTTTTCTATTTTGAAGAACGATGATATGTCCTACTTTGATATCTGAGTAGACAGACTGGGGGTCTATGGTGTAGGGGGTGTGACTTCCCGGGGACCCACTCAGTTCAAAAAGGGGTATACGTACAAACTGCGGTCGGAACTATACCGGGGGCTGTAGCTGTGAATCGGCAATTTGGCTTAAAACAGGGGGCCCGGCTGTGAAATGATCTTATGGTTGTAACACTGAAACTTGGGAAACAATTATAATTTTTTTACATTATGAATTTTTATAGAGCACTGTAACCTTACTTGCTTCCTTGGACAATAATCTTGACATACAATTAGAATGGATATGACACAATTAATAAAAAGTGCCTGTATGTTATAGAGACCAAGGATAAAGCAACGCTTTTGAAATTAACTGCAGTGACCAGCTTTTAAATTAAGGCAACTGAAATATTGAAAAACTTGTTTGTGTTTATTGGATGTTCTTGACCAAGTATGTCGTAACTGTATTAAAATAAAAAAAGTGTCTTTTTAACTTTGCAGAAGCTCAGAAGACGGATAGTGGGGTTGGAAAATTTCGTCAAAACGTGGGACGAAGCTCGAAAGAATTCCGTGAGGCGCCTCCTCACCCCCGACTACACGAGCGACGAGGAGCGCGGACTTTATTATCCGGCCGCGGTCGACAAAGACGGGAAGACGAAAGAGCGATATCACCGCCGCGTCAAACCGCTCGTGTGGGAGAGCGATGAGCTGAGGGCCTACAAAGCCCACCTGGACGAAATTGAGTATGACGAAATTAGCGGCCGTCAGCGGGGCGTTAGAATGGAAAAGAAGCGGAACAATGTCCCCGACGATAATCCAAAACGCCAACAGCCTCCTCCCAACACCCCAGACTGGGCGGTGAAGCCCGGGTATCGGTCGGGTATCGCCGATGCACATGTACAGCCAATTTAACTTATTTCTAAAGGGTCTGTTTAAAGCTCTATTTTATGTGATGTTTATGTTTATCATCTTTATGTTTTCTTTATAATTACACTACGTTTAATTGTATGGTCTGTGTCACGCTGTATGTTAGGTCTTTGTACTTTCTTCAATTGTAAAGTCGTTTTATAAACTTTTATCAAAGAACTTTGCGCTTCTTGTTTTGATTGTGGCATGCTCGATAAGCAGGGAAGTATTTCTATAGATATGTTGGTAAGACTCGCCTTATATTAGTCTAAAACCGTACGCGTTATACAGGTCCTTCTCATAAGTGAATCGTAAATTCATGAATACTTTTTATTTACGATACGAAACGCATTTAACTATAATGACCTGTCATTTTGTTGAAAACCCGAATGTGCTATTTCTTGAAGATAGACCACGAACTTGAAATCGATTACAATACAACACTTTTTTGATGAGTGTTATGGTACAAGGTCTCTACCATTAGAAGAGCAATGGAATGACACCTAGGCCTGTTATCAATAATAACATAAATCAATCATAAAAAGTGTATTTTAAACAAACATAAGCTCGATATACGATTTTTAAAATGATGCGACATGAATCATCTCTTCGTACTTATTTCGCAGTCATGAAAAAATAATGTTGCATGAAGCCGGTTTTAATTAAGAACTGTTACTTCTTTTCAAGTGGATCCTTTTTAGTTCGATTCCATGCAGTAAGGTGCAAAAGTAATTTTTCAGAAATTTTATTATGATCAAATACATCGCTGCCAGTAGGACCTATCAAAATTTACAAGTGACCATGTAGTCTCCTGATGAACCCGAAATACTTTCTAGGATTTGTATGGCACGGTGACCTATATTCTTTCTGTGAGAGAATAAAAAAACCTCTTGCATATAGTGTAACCCTTTAAAGTGGGAGTTCTCCGGGAGTTATGTATAGGTAACTTGGAGCTTCTGTGACATTGCAAAATTAATAATTTAAAAAACAAACAAGTCAATTTAGGTGTCGAGATTTATTAAGGGACAATAGCTTAATTAGCTATAGCCATAATTTCGGTTGGAGCCCGATCGCCAGATTGTGGCGTTAACCACATTTAATTCCACTACTAGTTTTGGTTGCAGACCTAGTTTAGCCTCAGGCCCCTAAATTAGGGGCCTGTCTCGCAGATTACCTAAGGGGTCGACCCTAGCCCGAGCCAGAGTAAAAGCGCTCTTGTCAGCGTCATACTGCTCTTTCCAAAACCGAAATTTTATTTAGCTACAAATTCAATTTATAACCATAACACTTGTATCGATTGACGCACGTTCGGCAGCATATTGGTAGTAAACACACAAAAATACAACATTTTTCACACAAGACTTAATCAAGGTCAACACGGCTTAAGTCGACTGAAGTATTAGTACTAATTGCAAGCTCACCGGGCCGGTATTTCCCCAAAAGAACAGGCTCTCCTATGCCTATACCCATGGTAACCAACTGGTAGCGTATAATGTCCTTAGTCATCAATCTTGTCAACATGATGTCCTTCAGTTTATTAACCTTTAAATGTGTGGGCAGTCGTGTCGATGTGCCGGTATAGCAGTCGGTCATTTGGATGACACAGTTCAATGTGTATCGTGCGCCTAGGCATATATTTTCGGCTTTAGTCAGTGTGATAGGATCGTCTGTTTGAAAGATATAATCTCCAAAATGTCCAGGGAACGTGCCTATTTTAAGCCATACACTGTGATTGCCCGAGACAAGCAAGTATACACGAAAACGAGCATCTGCGAAGATGCGATTAATTCCGGAGCAAACAAAGAATATGCTAATAATTATGGCTACGGCGAGGATAAGAAGAAGAGTGTACGAAGAGAGAAGTACCACAGTTGGGAATTCTTTAATGTTTCCGTCTCCTGGGTTGGCTTCAGATCCAGTGTCAGTTACGGTATGGTCCTGGTCCAACAAGGCTTGCAGGGTGTCATGAAAGGTGAGGCCGGTCATCGCATCGTGTTTTGGTGGAGGGTGACCGGTAAATGGAGCAGTGAGGTTGACCAACCGGGTACGGGTTACTCCAGGCTTATTGTGAACGACCCTAGGCCAGTGTCCGCCACTGGCAGCTCGAACAAATTCCACGCATGATACAAGAACCAAGTACGCGGCAGCTATATATTGAAAAAAAAAGAAAGAAGAGAACATGAAGGTTGTCATCTCAACTTTAAACAAACACCTTCGTTCCAAATTACCATGGCCAGGCTATTCAAACAGACAGAATAAACTATAACTGCCATATGGCCACACCCTAGAATTCAGAAAACTGGCCATATTATTTAATTAGGAAGGGCGACCCCCAGAATGAATACATATGTTTTACCTATTTTGAATAATTTGGAAAGTCGGCCATCGACTCGTATCACTTGTACAACAAAAGTAATTAAGAAGATTCTCACCAAGGGTGGCACTCAGGATTTTGACACTCATGATATTCACGTAGCCGTACACCAAACGCACTATATAACGAAATAAGCTGACCCTAAGTAGTAGCAGAAAGCTTAAGGTTTGACCTTCGAGCTAAACTTCGAGCTCAGTTTTCAAGGCAGATGAAATCCTATGACCAGTCGACCTGACGGCAGCCGATGCGTTTCGGAAGCTGAGGAAACTTCACCGCCCTTTAATGGATAGACCCTAGGTTTTAATGGCAGGTGTCATGCCCTCACCAGTCCAGACGGCGGACGATGCGTTTCGAAAGCTGGAGAAACTTCACGCGCCCGACAAATCACGACAACGCGCTACCGTGACGGCCAGGCTGGAGGCGACATTAATCTCCTGGTAATACTGTGGCAGGCTGTTCTCGGCTTTAATTTCACACGGGTGTCTGAGGTTAGGAGCTCGAGTGCAACTACCCCTGGGTCGGGGCTGTGGCATGTCGCGGCAATTCGCGGCTTTCAGCTGGTGGGACCATAGGCGTCGGTCTGTACCATATATAAATACTTGTGTCGCGGTCGCAAATGGGGAAGGTTCATAGCCCTGAAGTGCTGCTGTCTAACTCAAGTTCGCCATGGCCTCGCGATCGTGGTGTTTCAAGGGTCTGACCAGTGACCAGGCAGAAACCAGAAGAAATATGGACACTAGCCGAAACCGATGGTGCGACACATGTAAACGTGCAGTTTCAAAAAGTACATATAACAGGAAGCATCTTAAGGAGCATGGTGAGTACCAGATAAATAGTATAACTAGGATAAAGTCACTTTCACCTGAAATCGATATCCTTCAAAACCTTCATAGCTAGCTTGCGCGCATAGATATTATTTTCAAATACCTACTATACTCTTAATGATCAGTTAGTGTTTGGAAAATTATCGCCAGCCTAAATCTTTTCTTGACAATTAAACAATTGTTCAAATAATGAATGACTTGAACAATGGACGTTATATATATGTATCCCTCCATGCATCTTTCTATCATAGCTTTTGAGTCAGAGAAACAACATTGGGTGGGAAAGTCTGTACTCTGAAACCCGACTGTACATTTGATTTATTATTATACATGTGTCTTGCAGAACCAATCCCATTTGGTTTACCTCAACGCGCTGGCAATCAGGCAGAAGTGGGTCTTGAGGCCGAAGCTGCAGATATTCAGGCTCAGGCAGGTAACCAGGCTGAAGCAGGTTTTCAGGCTGAGGCAGTTAACCAGGCTGAAGCAGGTTTTCAGGCTGAGGCAGGTAACCAGGCGGAAGCAGATATTCAGGCTCAGGCAGGTAACCAGGCTGAAGCAGGTTTTCAGGCTGAGGCAGTTAACCAGGCTGAAGCAGGTTTTCAGGCTGAGGCAGGTAACCAGGCGGAAGCAGGTTTTCAGGCTGAGGCAGGTAACCAGGCTGAAGCAGGTTTTCAGGCTGAGGCAGGTAACAAGGCTGAAGCGGGTGTTGAGGCTGAGGCAGGTAACCAGGCTGAAGCGGGTATTGAGGCTGAAGGTGGTATGCAGGTTGAAGCGGGAATTCGGGCTGAAGGTGGTATCCAGGTTGGAGCTGGTATTCGGGAAGAAGCTGCAGCTGCTAATCAGCGGCAGGCTGAAGTCGGCAATCCGGGAGAAGCAGACAGTCAGCCTGTGGGTCGCAATCAGCCTGTTGAAGAGGCGGTACCCATGGAAGCCGATGAGGAGTCACGTGATGATATGGAAGACTATTACGGTACCATGGAAGATTCCCAAGAAACGGAAGAAAATGATAAGCTTGATCCAGAGGCAGTCAAGATTCGCAACAGGGCCATCCGTCACTTAAAAGTGGTTTTCGGTGACGGGACGGGTCGTCCTAGCCCATTGGCAAGGCTTGTTAGTGGTACCCCTAATAAGAATATCCAAAGCCTATTTTCATGGGTTCTGTTCTTTCTTTTGCAGTGGCAGATCCACACCTTCACCAGTGATACGCAAATGGCTAAAGTTATGTGCTTCATTTGTGAATTATTGACGGTAGCAGGTAATGACCGGGTTTCACAAGCAGCGGAGGCAGTATTCCCCAAAACGATGCGGATGATGTACAAATGGTTGGGTACAGACCTAACGATGACTAATTACTCTATCAGTGTATGCTGCCCGGCCTGTTATACGTTGTCGCATTCTGTGTTGTCCACCACTGAGCGTGTGCGAGCTCGAGGCTTTTACACGGATCATAATGGTAATCAGCAACCCATTAGGTGTACTACCATCGGTGATGATTTAAAACGCTGCAACAGGAAATTGTTTTATGAGACCAAGATTGTGGGGGAAATTGCCTTCCTTCCAGTCAGGACATTCTGTTACCAGTCGCTCGAGAAGAGTTTGCAGGTTATGATGAAACGTCCAGGTTTTGAGCTGAAATGTAGAGAGTGGAAGGGCAGGAGGATACCCAAAGGAGTGTTTGCTGACATTTACGACGGTTCGGTATGGAAAGAATTTAACGCGAACAACGACGGCTTTCTTGATAATGAAAACAACTTGGCTCTTCAGATGAATATCGATTGGTTTCAACCATTCTCTCGGAAAGCTTCGATGTCAGTAGGGGGCATTTACCTAACAATACTTAACCTACCCAGAAATGAGCGGTACAGACTTGAGAACGTCATACTATACGGTATCATTCCAAACTTAAGTAAAGAACCTGCCGACCTTACCAGTTTTCTGAGGCCCCTAGTCAAGGAACTCAAGGAATTCTGGCATCAGGGAAAAAGGCTTATAACCAACGTTTGCCCAAATGGCAAGACCGTTAAGTTGGCGCTTTTGAACGTTGCTGCCGACCTGCCTGCAGGGAGGAAGACCTGCGGTTTCCTGCTACCTAATGCTATCATGGGTTGTTCAAAATGTCTGAAGGAATTCAAGAATTCAAACCGTGGAGGATTCAACATGGCGAATTGGACTCCTCGTACTCTGGACCAACACAAGGAGAGAGTGAGTGAGATTACAGCTGCATCCACCCCGAGAGAGAAAAGTAAACTTGAGAAACAGTATGGAGCTCGTTCCTGTGTCCTCCTGGAATTGCCCTACTTCAATCCCATCAGGTAAGTTCAATCTCCAGGCCGAACAAATTTAAAGGCCAATCTTACACAGAATTATACCAAAATATTAACAATTTTAATTTGACATTTGAATAAACATTAATACAAATGTTTCCATTAGCAGTAACTGTATTATATGACATTCATTTCTTCAGGTTCCTCTCGATCGATGTGATGCATAATGTACTGTTGGGTAAGTGTTGAAGCTTGACCTAACGTTAATTAATGTTTAGCACTGATAATGTGTTTGAAATGGAAATTGCATTTGCCTTTAATTTGGACTATTAGTTCATTGGGGTTTCAATACCGATTTCACATATGTGCTTTTATTATTGGGATTCAGGGACTGCCAAGCGAATGTGGAAGAGGTGGACCGACAAAGAGTTGTCAAAGAAGAAGAAGAATTCAACAGATGACGTTGTACTAAGCGCTAATCAGGTGTTGACTATTGATACTCGTCTGAATCAGTTTAAAGAGGGACTACCGGATGACTGCGTGGTAACTAACATCAAATCGAACGCTGGGATGTGGACGGCAAAGGAGTGGAAGAATTGGGTTACAGTCTCGTCTGGATACTGCCTCCAGGGCCTTTTGCCGGAGAATATGCTTCATAGCTGGCAGCGTTTCGTAGAAGCCACTCGACTTCTGTGCAAGCCTTGTATTACACACCACGAGATAGAACAGGCACACAGGAAACTATTGCACTTTTGTAAGAGCACAGAGCTCCAGTTCGGTTCTGATTTCATTACCCCAAACATGCATCTACATCTCCATTTAAAGGAGTGTCTCCGGGAGTATGGTCCAGCTCCCAGTACTTGGCTGTTCAGTTTTGAGCGGTATAATGGTTACTTGGGGGATGTGCCGACTAACAATCGCCAGATAGAGAAACAATTGTTTGAGAGGTTTCACAGGATGAGTCGTGTCAGTCAGGCGCGCGCCGAAATGCCGTCCAAACACGAGGGGAAATTTGGCAAACACTGCCAGCTGGGAGAAGGAGAGAAGAAAGCAAGAACGGTCCTGGAAACACTCGATGTACCCAATGAGCGAGATTTCGCGCAGTGCGAGAGCCTATGGAGTCTCCCCGACGGCTTCGAGACATTTAGAGGAGAAAATGTGTGGATCGACTCGGACGATCTTGAGCTGCTCAAAAAAACATACAAAAAGATGTACCCCACAGAACCGGAGATCCTAGAGAAGTCATTTCTGCCTTCAGTTTACGTGAAGTCTAAAGTCGCAAAATATGGCCCCATGACTTATTCCAGCACAAATTCCAGCAGTGGTAAAAAGTTGTCTAGACTAATGGCAAATTGGTACGACGACGGACAGACTGACCCCCGGGAGCGACCGTGCATCGCCACCCACTACATGAAACATTACATACAATGTAATGCAACCGGGCAGAAGAGGCAACATGTGTTTGCAGCTGTGAAGTGGTACCGACCCAGCACCGTCGATTCCAGATACATAAGTCCTTATACAATGTGGCACAAGGAAAAGTTCGAGCAACCTTCATGGGCATCTTTCCTGCCTGTTATGCGGATAAGTGGACATTTTGGATATGTGGTTGAACAAGAAAATATGATCGTATGTCCCCTTCGGCGCCACGACTTCTTGTAGATCTAGAGGACCTATAGATATATATAACGAACTCGTGCACGTAGTGTCCGAAATTAAGCTGAAAACGTATGCATCATTAATGAGATTGTGCACCACAAATATTGGATATGCACCCCCCGATATATGGGAATGAAAAAATTCCATGAGAAGTGTGCACATGTATAAAAAAATGTGCAAACCTTAAAAATAACGCACCTGGCAGTGAGTGTGCAGAATCACGAGTGTGAGTGTGCAGATCTAGACTCACGAGTGTGAGTGTGATCCCCGGGTGAAGGCCTATAGGCCCGGCCTATAGGGTGCAGCAGCTTAATTTCGGACAATGTCCGGTGTTTTATATGCATTGTTAGGATTATGTGATTTAGACGCTTTTGCCAACAAAAGCAACTTTTTTTTATTAGGAATAATTATATTACGCCCTAAACCTTATAATGTGACTACTTTCAAATTTAAAATAAAAGGTAGGAAATTACTTCGCAAGGTTACGGTGCCAGGATGTGCGACTTTGAGGTACGTTTTCTGAAGTTATTTCACAGGCTGGGGGTGTGGGGCCGTGTGCATTTACGGGTGGTTTCTTGAGTCAGGTGTCAGGACGTGCACATCCAGCTGCCAGGGCTGCGCTGCGCGAGCGACACCTTATGTAACACCTGACACCGGTCGCTCAGGCTGCTCGGCTGACCTAGATGGCCCCTCATTACCCTGCCCCCCGGGGGGGTCGGGGGGGGGGGGGGGCACCAGCTTTATAAGGAGGTGCCCACCACGTGCACACACACAGTCCCGCGCCAGCCTCACGACCATAAAAGCCGTACGTACGCAGAAGTTTGCTGATATTAAACACAAGCACCACATTGTGAACAATGGCGACCGCGCAGAAAACCCGGTAGGTGAATCAGATAACTTGCCTATAATTTGATAAGATAACATGCCTATATAGAGAAGTAGTGTTTTTTCAGGCTTTGCGGGAGAATGACTTGGGGGTTACACTTCCATATATAGAGTGTTTGTTAACAAATGTATAATTGTGTGGATAATAGCTGTTACGTTTGGTAGATATTTTCCATTTTTTTTCGTTTTCTCCCCATACACGTAGATAACCAATTCCAGACACTTAAAGGTTGTTTTTTTTGGCTCATTCAAGCAACCATGTGCGGTCGGAGGAGGAAGAGGAATCCCAGGCATGGACACCGCGTGAGGAGAAAAATATTGAAGAGGAGGAAACGATCTGGACGGAACCCGAATGGACCGAGTGCGCGCCCCTGTTCACCCCTAAGTAGGTTTAAATTGTTCAACACTGTTGCAATTGATGGACAGGGATGGAAGAGAAGCATGGAAAGAAAATTATTAACTTACTATCTGGTAGGATGACTATCGTCATGCCAAATAATGCACACTGTCTAAAACCCGACGACGGACTCGCGGTCGGACATAGTTGTGGTCGCTCGAATTCATGTAACATGCTGAAACAACAGGCTCTTTTTTGGACATTTTAAAAATTGCAAATTTGTCAGACTGGCACAATAACATGAAATAGAGATTGGATGAGAAAAATTGAGATGCCGATGATTTGGTAGTTTCGACCACCTATGTTGAAATGATGGACGGTGTGATGATTTTTGAAATTTTTTCCAGGACGCACGACCAACAACAGCTCCCGGACGGCCCATCAGAGTGGACGTGCGTCTACTGTTCGGAGGATCCGACCCAGGTTGGTACATTTGTATTTACACGATGAAGCTAAGTGGGAAATAAAACATGTAAGCGTATGAAGGGAAATATGTATAAACAAAACAAAATGATGAGTGGGGCGATTTCACGAGTACAATTGTTCTGAAATTTGCCAATATTACGAGGGACACGCTGGTATGTAGTAAGTGCAAAATTGACTTTTGCACATTTAACTATAACCACACAATTTTTTTCAGGAGCAGGAGGAGTACTTAACGGACCAAAGGTGGAAGGCGATGAAAACGTTTGCCGAAGACCAACACGCCACACAACCGCAGGCCATATTCTTGGATGGCAACTACAGGTACGCCGGGGTTTTTTTTCATAATAAATAATATTATATAGCGACAATGATTTTCGATGATGCTACTAGGCAAAAAATAACGAGGGCATAGAATCTTGATGTTGACGTTGGAGTGAACGCCGAATTTCGTACGGTTACTAAAAATTGTGATTGATGATGGTCCGATTAGTTCGTGCACACAATTTAAAAAAATGTGTATTTAAACATGCCTCCGTAATATTTCAGAATGTACTTGGTCTGCAACTACTGCGGCCGGTGCTACCACGCCGACTGTGAGGGGGGCGAGCCTGCCAGCATCATGTGCTCCGAGGTGTTGTGCGAGTGGTGCGCCGAGGATAAAGATTAATAGAATCGATTCAGCAATAAAATAGTACACTAGATTTTAACTACACTTTGTGTCAAATGTCCTTTTATTTTTGTTTTTATATAGTAACACTAGCTATAGGTTAGAATTTACCTTAAATCACAGCTTCACGCTAAACTATGTTTTTTGTGTGTACCTGGCAGTCTACGGCCGATCGTACAGAGTATATTGAACAGATAATGTGAGTCATAATATATGTTTCATCTAAATTTACAAATATACTAGATCAGAGTGAAACACAGTCTTTTAATGCCTACTAACTTCTAAGTACAGTGAGAGTAGAACACTGGTAAAGCGCGGCCATCAAATACAACCCACATTCCCCGTATAGGTCTATAGGCATAGAAACTTTGCTAAATCTGAGGGGTTCCAGAGACCCCCTAATTTGGATAATTCCCTTTATTGGTAGTTTAATTGCGTAAAATTTGAGAAATCGGAGGGGGGTCAACCGAACATGGGACCCCCCCCCCCCCCCCCCCTTCAATACATTCTGCTACAGACTGCAGGCTTTAAGCCGGATGGCAGGTGCACACCCCTGTAACGACCAACAGAGAGCTCCTCTCAGACTGGGGCAAATTAAACTCATGGGGCAAACTGCGACACAGCTCAGAATCCGTCCCAATCATCGGTTGAGACCGGGGTTTACTTACGCAGTGCAACGGGGCGTGGTGGGGCGTGGCCCGGTAAGGGTTACACCGTCAGGCGGTCTCTGGGTCGGGCACCCGGGTCGGGCCCTGGAGATTAATCCTCCATCACGCAGGGCTCTCTCCCTCACTCCCTCCCAGTCTATCCCGACAGATTACTAGTTTTAGCGGGGCAGGAGCCTTGATTTGTGAAGACGTGGAGAAATGGCAATGTTTGACCCCATCGTAAGGCCCGTGGAGGAACCTACCCGTCGGAAAATCAATCACCTGCAGCATCAAGTCGGCGGTAAAATGGATAAGTCATTTCACCGGCGACCTGATGTGTTTTCTCTGCACGGGTTCGAATCCTGTAAATGCCTGGGTTAACTTGACGTATCGTCCGTCATACGGCAATACGCCTTTTTTCTGTTCATAATTTTAAAGTGTCATTATTATTGTACTATTTTATATCAATATTATCTAATTCACGAATATGTCTTGGTAGGGAAAACCAGTGTTTAGCACCCCTGTAATAAGCTAAGGGGATTTCCAGAGATGAAAGTGGTCCATGAGAAAAAAAAAGTGTAAATTCATCCTCCAAGAATTGCATGCATTTACGGGAGGGTCGAGTATTAACATATTATTATTTGTTTAATTCTCCGAATTTTGTATTTATCTTAATTATTGCTCATTTTTGACTTTAAACATATCAATTTGTTCACAATTATGTTAAAGAATGTTTTCCGTAGAAAAAATCCTACTTTGATTTATGATTTCAGACTTTTCTATCATCACTGTCGGAATAATTTAATGCTCCACAGGAAAGAGACCACATGCTGTGTCTAGCGCCCGACCCCCGTTCTTCCCCCACATCACATAACCATCTGCAGCTGGTCACCAGACACCCCTGACCACAGGGCTACCCATGACGGGGATAAGACTACAAATTCAGAATATAAAACTATAAATATTTCATATGGAAAAAAAAACAAAATACGTACATTTTCCTTGGTGTTAGGACTAAGAATGAACAATATATACAAATGCTCAGTACATTCTGATGTGAAATTAGTTTCTGAAATTAAAGTGTGAACAAAATGTTGCATAAATTTATATTTGCAATTCCAATGGGACTCCCCATATGAATCCGATCCTCCACTTTCTCCTTTTCCACTTCATACTGGGAAGGGGGCCCTTTCAAGGATACTACCCACTGCCAAACTACCGCCCGCCCCTTCTTTTTCTCACCGATCCCTCCTAAATTCTAGTTGACCACGTGCACCTCTTGTTTATGGCCCTAGACCCTTAAATTCGAGACGGCGACATGGCCCTTTTTGGGCTTAGTGACATGGGACAGGGCTAATTCTTAAATTCGACAGGGCGACATGGATGTTTCTTAAAATTGACATGCGACATTGGGACCCCCCCATCAAGGGCCCCTTGTTTGTCAGGGAAGACTCACATCACCGCCCCCAAAATTCTGGTTCTGTACATGTCAGTACCAGGAAATATGCCTAAAAACCCCAAACTGCTTAATCTAATAATACTGGGTATGCAGAAGGTTTAATTCAGTTTGGCAGGTATCCAAGTCTATCAATACTAGACTTTATCTCTTGATGGCTCCTGGTTGATATGTTTAAATCCATACAGTCAATTTCACTAAGCTACGATCTGTTCATACCGGTGGGTATTTGGATGGTCCCTAGCCCGGGTAAGTTAAGCAACATTGAGACCGGTTGTTACTTGGATGGTGGCCTGCCCGTGTTCGAATCCCCATTTGAATACATTTTTTTCGTTCATGGTCGTCCTGGTTTCAATTTAATCCACCAGGTGTCGCTGGAGGAAAGATCAGTCTACACTATCACTCTGCCACCTCGACGCTCGCTAACTGCGAATCATGGATGACGATTCTGGCGCGGAGGGGTCATTCGCCGCAGATTGTCTACACTATACTAGAAGTAGGACGCGGTGTATTGCATCAGTCCTGTGGTTCGGATATAAAAGGCCTCTATCGGCCACAACCGTCCGGCGAGCCGTGACGCTGGGCCACTAATGAATTATTCGAGCCCCTCGTGGGTTCGACCCCCACTAGATTCGTTAGGCCCGGCCTAACAAAACGATTGTCGTTTCCCCAGCGTCAACATGACACTCGCCACTTTTGTGAGTTTTTACTATAATATGTATTGAAACCAGATATATATATACGTTGATAAGTTTGAGACATAAATCTGTACGATTCAAAACATGTCAATATCCCACCCCCCCGCTTTCCTCCATTAATTACACTTAGGCCTACAGAATACCTTTGGATACAGGTTGTCAGATTAACTGTGAGAGGAAAGCGCATTAAGGGAATTAACACGTTGAAGCTGGAAAGGGGGGATTGTTTTGTTAAAGCTGCAACTACTGCAATGGAATAGATTTTCGATGATGCTACTAGGCAAAAAATAACGAGGGCATAGAATCTTATATGTGTACCTTTTGTGTGTACCTGGCAGTCTACGGCCGATCGTACAGAGTATATTGAACAGATAATGTGAGTCATAATATATGTTTCATCTAAATTTACAAATAGACTAGATCAGAGTGAAACACAGTCTTTTAATGCCTACTAACTTCTAAGTACAGTGAGAGTAGAACACTGGTAAAGCGCGGCCATCAAATACAACCCACATTCCCCGTATAGGTCTATAGGCATAGAAACTTTGCTAAATCTGAGGGGTTCCAGAGACCCCCTAATTTGGATAATTCCCTTTATTGGTAGTTTAATTGCGTAAAATTTGAGAAATCGGAGGGGGGTCAACCGAACATGGGGACCCCCCCCCCCCCCCACTCCCGCCCTGGGGGGGGGGGGGGGGCGGGGGGGAACTGGATACGCCACTGCTGGCAATTATATTGGTGCCTGAATGGAGTGTGGGTACGTTAAGACGCCGAGAAGGTTGGGCGTGTGAAGAGAACTATGAGCGGATGGGACTATTGTGACACAATATAGTTAACACCCCCTGACTTACACTTATATACACGCCAGAAGGGGAAGGGAAACTTTGAGGTGGGCGCAAAAGTATTACCTAACACGCCCACTGCTATGGGTGGTATAATGATACTATGATTTTTCAGGGATAATCGTGGAGTAAGACTTACACTCCTTGACACGTTTTAGAGGAAGTGGTTTCAGACAAGCCCGAGCCTGTCGAATGTATGAGTTCAAATTCTTCCCGTGAAAGATTATGTAAGGAAGGTTTAAGTGAGTTGTATGCCGAATACAAATTGTATCAGCATTGACCTATTATTGTCAGTAATAGTGTAGACACACAAGAGGAGGGTTCTGTGACACGACACACAGAAAGGATGCTCCGAGGGGGTTATATCTTAAGCTCTAAGGCTAATATTAAAGGAGATATGGGTAGATTTGTGAAAAATAGGAATCAAAATGTCTTAAACCAACTTTTTGTGTAGAATTCAGTTAACCCACTCTAAACATTCCATTTTGTTTGAAAAACATTCTATTTGGAATGTTAATAGAACGTTTTTTCCCCAAATATTACCTAACATTAGATGTTTGGTTACCATGGAAACGACAACATTTTGCAGATTTTGTCAAAAACTGTATCCCATTTGGAAAAACATGACTTGAATATATTATCAGTCCAAACAAAAGTAGAATAACTTTTCTAGATCAAAAATTATACCCATTATAGCTTTTAAGAGTTTCTTGATAATTCATGGATTAAATTTTATTTATTACTAAATATCTGGATAAATATTCAATATCCGGGCTTTTGGCAATTTTCAGGAGGACTGATAGTCCTATCTTCAAGAGCCTATAACTTCTTTGAAAATCATCCAATTTTGATGTGCTTGGTATCATTTGAAAGCTAAAAACATCCTCTTTAATGCTTAATTCCCGCCTGGAGCATCCTTTCTGTATGGGGAGACACATTATTATGTTGAAAAAAGTAATATCTAAGAATACTTTAAGCAGATTCAATTCAATTCAATTCAATTTCCTATTTCTAACATCAACCTTAATATTCACAATAATCCATTGATTGAATCATATTGCCATTCTTTGTTCTATAACATTCAACAACTTCCATTGAACATCTTCTTTGATATTTCTTAACAAACAAGGCACCATATACTATTTACTTATACTGAACTAGTCAAACCACCTTTTTCATTGCAGAGTGGATGATAGTGCTTGGGGCTCGGTGACCTGTCCGATGTGTGAGACGGTCTACACTGACCCAAGGCGCCTGGAGTGTGGGCACACCTTCTGCTCAGCCTGTCTGCAGTTCCTGCTGCCCCTCAATGAGACCCTCATACACTGCCCATGCTGCACAGGTATGGGAGTTGTTTTGCTTTCTTATTCTATACCAACTTCAGAGCGCCTATATATATGTTCATCATTCTCCTGCCCTGTTAGCAAAGGTGGAATAACAGATGGCGTTATTGCCCCTCTGGTGAATAACGTCTTTCATGGGTTGATGGGTTATTTTTCAGGGTTTTTGGTAAAGAATAAAACAAGAACTAACCTTGGGAGCACTCAGCCCTAATTATTGCCCCTTGTTGAAGGTCTCGGGCAAAGCCCTCGACCCTTCGACAGCGGGGCAATAATCAAGGCTTCGTGCCCCCTCGGTTAGTTCTGTGTATTCATACCCTAATGCATGGCTCATAAACTGCCTCTTGTGTACATGTGCACAAGTTTTGCTGCTTTGTTATATCCTAATACAAAGCTCATACACTACTCAAGTGGTATATATATGGGAGTTGTAAGGGAGTGGTATAGGTACAGGAGTACCCTGTTACACAGCTCATACATTGCCCTTGTTTCACAGATATAGAAGATGTACTGCTTTGTTAAACCCTAATATATGGCTCATAAACCTCTGGAGTACATGTATGGGAGTCGTTTTGCTATTTCATTCTTGAATAGGGTGTCCCAGTGGTATACATGTATTGGGGTTATACTCTGACATGGGGGTGGGGGTTGGGGTGGCCAATGTCACTGAGGCGTTGGTACCACTTGTTGGCATTGGCACTACATGGGTTCAAATCCCAAGCAGTGCAGCATGGAAAATTGGACATTTGGGTAAACGTGGAGGGGTCTGCCCGGTGAAACAGCTACCGCAACAATGGATGCATTCATCTAATGTACCCACAAAGACCAATAGCCTTATTTTGAATCTGTTCACTGATTAGTTGGATCCCTGCTGTATGGGTGTGCCTGTATTAGGAACAATCCCAAAACAGTGTTGGCTGTCTGAAGGTTGCCACCTGGTGTCAGGTTGATGCAACTTTATAGATTAGCAATGGGGATGTTCCAATTCAGTGTGGCAGTGATTCTAGGGGCTGTTCAACCTAAGGGTAGGTTCGGCGCCAATCCATTCCATGTTTATGGAAACGGCCTAGGATGGTCATTGTTACGGTTTCGGTGCAATACCTCATCAGGCCATATTGTGTATGCGGTGTCCACAATTAGGGATCTTAATTGGTACTGAACTTCCAGGGCGATCCATGGCTGGTCATTTTGCGTTCCAATTAGTGTCCTGTCGTGGTTGGTATAGGTTGTAAGAGGCTTATGTGGTCTTTTCCATCTTTTATATCATTCAGGTGAGTGTACAGACCCCATGGTCCTTTGGGAAGACTAACCTTAAGAAATATACATTGATGTATTGATCATGTTATACGCGGTTGGTATAGTCTAGACTCCAGAGGTAACATGAGGCGTGCAAAAGGGAGTGGTGTTAGTAGACACTGTCAAGTGAGTTCAGTTGGAAATTTGGATGACCCCTGCAAGGAATTGTGCCCAAATGGTCTGCAGTGAACTCAGCCTGTATAAATATCCAATTAAAAAAAAACAAAAAAAACAAAAACATAGCTCATACACTGCCTCTGTTGGCCACATTTGAGAGTTGTACTTAGACAATAGAACATGCGGACCCCCTTCTACATACCCTACATATATGGACACTTATCAAAGTGTGAAAACAAATACAACCATTAAATACACATGTGATTGATGTTACAGGCACCACAGTAGTAGCTGGTGGGGTGGAAGGTCTGCACCTGGATGTAGAGAAGATTACCCATGTGACCATGAGCCTACAGGAGGATGGGGCAGCCCTGGAGGGAGGGGGAAGGACTACAGCAGAGGTACAGCAGCAGGGGCAGGGGTGAGTGGTACAATGTATACAGTCATCTTCTTCACTAAGGTGGCGCTGCCCTGGTGTATTAAATTTAAAACAACGTTTTGAGGGTTTTCCTAAATAAAGCAGGTCATGCCTTCTGTAAACGCCTGTTTTTGGTTTGGACTCAAGGTAAAGGATGGCCAGGGGTTACGACCAAAGAAAGTCACGCATCTAAAAATGATGCGTGAATGATGCGTGAATGTGTAAAAAAGATGCATGACAGATTCGTGAATGAAAATGTCCATATAAAAACATGTATGAAGCATAAATATTTATGCAAAATTCTTCATGTTATCTAGTAGAAACAAATTGCAATTTTATGATAGAGTTTCTACCCCCAAAAAGATGTCACGAATCTTACAGTTGTGTATTTTTATAAATCCAAATTTTGGAACCATGGGCATAAGATTCATGAATTGTTTTGGGTCCTCTTACCAGGATTCGGGGTCCTAAAGATATGTTTGGGCTTGAGCGTTTTGTTCGTTTCATAGACCTCGTAATTTGGGGCTCGAGCAGAAGTGAGACAAGAAGGGGAGGGGAAGTCCAAAGATTAGCCTGGGGCTATAACGATCGAGTCAATACATATTCGTGATCAGAGCATATATATGCCTTGCTGGAGCAACTTCCCAAATCCGCGTTCAGATTGTTTTTCCCCCGTCAGTCGGTGGTTGACCAACTAGGACCTCTAGGCTCATCCCTTGATGTGTCCTCAGGTATATAATTATTGGTGTCATGATGTAATTTCCCAAAGCATGAGTAAATAACAAGTAGATGTTAACAGTTGAGTGCCAAAGAGGGCACTGATTTATTCTTGTGAAACAAATCGCCTTTTATAGGCATCCAAGAGATACATAGCAGCTGATTGGTTCAAATGGATCATGTGACCAGAACACTGAAATAGTTGTGGAACTAGATAGTTTGCGTCTTCCGAGGCGATTACCAATTTGAGGCCCTTGAGTTTACATGAGTTTACATAAGTTATCTATTATCTATTTTCATGTCATAATTACTTTCAAGTCACATTTTGGGTAGTACCTAAATAATTTATCTGATTAACAAAAGCAATTAATATCACAGACTTCAGAACTGGATTTACATTGTCTATTTTCTGCAGGTTTTCACCTGAGGAGTTTTCTCGCCCACCACCAACCGCCCCTTCTGTCGAGGACATCCACATCTCATACACTGACCGCGGCATGAGGCAACCCACTCGGGTTGTCATAAGGCAACCAACGTCTTCAGCACAAGATGGGGACAACCAAGATTCCATGTGTTGCAGCTTGTGTCTGTGGTGTTGCAGAACTTAGACCGCGGCCCCTAGTATGTAACTTGGCCCTAGCATTTTATTAAAAGGGAAGGGGCCAGTGAAATTCAATTTTCTTTCAACTCGATTCTTATATCTAGGATTTAATGTTAACAAAGACATTCATGATAATTTTATTTGTATTGAATTAGCCCTTTAGACCCCAAACTTTGTATTCATAAATTGCTTGATTTCCCCAGGAATTCCTTCAAATCCTTGCACTTGAAGAGGTTCAAAGAGCAATCAACCACTATGAATGAATGTTATGGAAATAAGATTTGAAGCATTAGAGAGGAAATTGAATAAGCTTTTAAACGATATGTTGGCCGATTTTCTACGTTGAATATTCATTAAAGTGTTCTCCCTGGAAAAATATGGAAAAATAATGGGAAAATTTCCTCGGGTGGCTATGGCCGGATTGGGGTCTAAAGGGTTAAGATAGCTTTTTGGATAATTAATGAAGTATATTGATAAGGAAAAGTCATGAGAGCCCTGCACTGCGCGAAAAAAGAGCTTTCCAAAGGTTTCCATGCATAGTAAAGGTTTTGTAAAGGTGGATACAGCTAATCATGAACTTTCACTTTGTTTTAAATAACCTTTCCATTCCCTAAAGGTAGTACATGTATTTACAATTTGTAAATACTTAGTAACGGTTCATCAAAGAGCAGCATAAACTTTAGTGACAACAAATATGTATTCAAGGTCATGCATCAAGATGACATTTCCACAAGCTTTCCATTAGTCTTAGAAAGAACACCTTTGATATCTGTCAAGATCTTGGGAAGGTACATAGCAAATGTGATATTTGCATCATGTTTAGTTTTGTTTTGGAAAGGTCCACTTCTATGGTTATGAAATGCACTTAAAGCCCATGGACCAAGGTCAATGGCTAGCATATTTCTTTAGAAAAGTGGTCTTTACAATTTGTAAGTAACCTTTAAATCAAATTGTTCACATTGGTATTTACATATATTTTCAATTATCTAATTGGTTATCTTTACATTCTACCACATGTCTTGTAGAGCGTGTGGGTCAGATTGACCTATCCATAGTTTAAGAGTTTCTATTGAAATTAATTTTAGATACCTTAGTGAGGTTAATGAACACCAACATTGCCCACAATCTATAAAGTTTAAGAAAGTTTGATAAGGGTCTATAACTAATCATTTTAGGACCACTTTCCGATACCCCTAAGGAACCTGTCTCATGATCAGTGAAAAGTGCATGTAGATGTGTTTGGAAAGGCCAGGCTTCTGTAATATTGTAAAGGTACTGAGAGGCCATATTTGATGAGTTTGGAAATAACTCAATGGTCATCTTTCCAATACCTCTGAGATTTTTGTCTCAATAATAGGTTAGAGTGCACAATAATGAGCATCTTCCCATCATATCTGAGGTATATACCTGAGTAATGAGTTTGGAGATTACCAAAATGGTCATCTTTCCAATCACTGTGAGATCTATCTCTCATCAGTTTGTCTCATTTCAAGTTTGATATAGAGAAGGTGGGAGAGTGCCTAGTCACTCCAGTGGATTTGAACAGAAAAGGTGTCCTATCAAAAGGATCATTACTTAGAGACATTATAAAAACTATTACAAATATTTTGGTTTCGAATCTCTAACCCCCCATATAATGAAAGTAGTTCATGGTATTTTAATCCGATTTCCCAAGATTAAACATAAGGCAAAGATCATTTTTGGATATGATATTACAATGAAACTGATGATGATTTACTCATGTCCCCTCTTGTGGTTAGTTTAGAACTAAATACTGAAAGACAACCTTTACAAGCAAAGTAAATTTAATGGAAATGTCACATTTACAAGGTATTTACATCATGTAAAGGTCATATTTCCTTATTATGCTGTTTTCATGCACCAGGTGGCAGCAGTATTGTTCTCATCAAAATGTATATAGTTACTCATATCTCTTGTGTTTTTGGGTCTATAAGCCATCAGAAAACAATTTTATACCATACCATTTATCAACTATCACATCTGGGCAAAATGTATACACAAATTAAAGTATGAAGAGATCTCCTAGGCTGAAAAGGGCTGAACCCATCTACTATTCTTTTTCACCAATTCTCCACCACATGGACAGAAGATGATACACCTCAATAATATGAATAGAACAGGACCTTATGCCTTACTGTGACCAGATTCTTATATAAATATATACATATTTGGTATACAACATATCCTTAATATTCACTTATATACAATGCATAGTTGTCAGTTGGTTCCACTTCTTTATAGCAGACAAAGATGATACGAAGAATGGGGTTAAAGTTTTCTAATGGAAAATAAGATAGCTTCAGCCCTTACTCTGTGACTGAGAGATCTATTCATACCATAATAGTTGTGTACATTTTGTATTGATGAGACAGTTGATAGTCGGCATGGGATGGAACTGTGTGTAGATGACTTACAGACCCAAAAACCCAAGAAACATGAGTAAATATACATTTTGATGAGAACAATGTTGCTGCCACCTGGTGCATAAAGATAGCATAATTAGGAAATATGACCATTACATGATGTAAATACCTTGTAAATGTGACATTTCCAATAAATCTACTTTGCTTGTAAAGGTTGTCTTTAAGTATTTAGTTCTAAACTAACCACAAGAGGGGACATGAGTAAATCATCATCAGTTTCATTGTAATATCATATCCAAAAATGATCTTTGCCTTATGTTTAATCTTGGGAAATCGGATTAAAATACCATGAACTACTTTCATTATATGGGGGGTTAGAGATTCGAAACCAAAATATTTGTAATAGTTTTTATAATGTCTCTAAGTAATGATCCTTTTGATAGGACACCTTTTCTGTTCAAATCCACTGGAGTGACTAGGCACTCTCCCACTTTCTCTATATCAAACTTGAAATGAGACAAACTGATGAGAGGTAGTTCTCACAGTGATTGGAAAGATGACCATGTTGGTAATCTCCAAACTCATTACTCAGGTATATACCTCAGATATGATGGGAAGATGCTCATTATTGTGCACTCTAACCTATTATTGAGACAAAAATCTCAGAGGTATTGGAAAGATGACCATTGAGTTATTTCCAAACTCATCAAATATGGCCTCTCAGTGCCCCTGCAATATCATAGAGGCCATATCTTTATAAACAATTCATTTGCATTAATCTTTATAAAGATTATATTTAAGGCATTTCCAGATACTATAAAAGAACTTGAAATATCACATCTACAACCTTTACTTTGACAATAAATATGGGCTTTAGTACTTTTCCAAATTCCATCAGGGACAACCTTTACTGCAGTTTACAAGGATCATTGAATTTGGACATGGTGGCCATTATAGTAATTCATATGTTTTGTAAAAAGAGCCATTACATTCAGTAAGGATAAGGAGAATGGCCATCTTTCCATATTTTGTTAAGGTTAACTAAAGACCATCCTTGTGATATTTGATTTTTCATGTTGTTTGGCCTTTGTTGAAATTTACAATGTTCACAAAAGAACAATAAAGGTCATCTGACAGGACCAAAAAGGAACTTTGGAAAAAGAGCCATTACAAAATGTAAATATCATGGAAATTACAACTTTTACTGTTTGTTCAAACTCATCTCTCATGATTTGTAAATGCCCTTATATCCAATGGAAATGTAGCCATTTATGTATCTTTCCAAGAGAGTTAATGTCTTGTAAATGCCTATTTTCGCGCAGTGCTGTCAACCTGAAATGGACGTCTGTTTGTGACGTCACAAATAAAAGCTGTTGCTTTTAAAATTCAAAATTGCACAATCCATGAAAAATACTATTTAACATCTTTTCTTACATAAACCACTCAAGTTTATTCTTTTGAACACTGCTGGACTCAATATTATATGTGATTATTTTTATAATTTTCTTTTTTCACCTTGTCTGTGACGTCTCACACACTGTGCATGCTGCACGATCTGCAGACAAGGACACAATTTTGGAATTAGAAAATTGTGTATAAAATTTGAAATGATAAAGATGATTGTATGAAATTTGGCATAGTGATCACTTGCATGGTGAAGATCACGGCACTGTGGTTTTTATATTCACTGGCTCTTCCTTTTAAGCCATAGCAGACAAGCTTATCTTAGGGTTATTTGTATTTATAAATGGAACAATTGAGGGGAGGTAGGAATGCCAGAAACGCAGATATATTTCATACAGAGAATGCCAAGATATGCTTGCACACTCTGTGACAAATTTGAGACATTGTCTAGGTGGTTATGTAAGGAATACGTCCACACCCCTTTGCAATTATTACGTGTTCAATTTGAACTAAATAACCAGTATTGAATTATAGGTCACAGAGGTCAAACAGGATTCAGCATAAATCCCCACTCTGAGGTACAAATTCATAGAAACAAAGAAATGATACTGTGTTCCTGGGTCGAAAATCGCCTCCGATATGTTTTTGGCAAATATAAAAAAATGTGCCAAACTGCAGGTAAAATCGCACAGAGGACATATTGTGCATTGATCTAGTCGATTGGCGATGTTTATGGAATGCGAACTGGTTTAATAAGAATCTATATTTTGCAAAATTATTACTAGATTGTATCAGAGCAATAGACCTTCTTCATTAGGGTGTGGTGCCCCCTGGTGAAGTAAATGGAACCAATGGTTTAGGTCATTTCCCATAGTTAACCTATATGAAGTGAAGCATATAGGTTAACTGTGGGAAATTACCTAAGTCATCAGTTCCAGTTACTTCACAAGGGGGCACAACACTCTTAATGAAAAAGGTCTATACCCAGACAAGAATGCAACAATATAATATTGTTGCAATAACGTTCTGTTTAGTTTTCTTTTGTCGTTTCTTATGTTGTTTTGATGGCACCCAATAATGTCATAAGAATCTAGCAATGCAATGGTATGTTATGTCGTTATTGTAACATTCTATGGACGTCTTGCTATTATAGCATTCTATTGGTAAGGTCTCGAATTCAGTAAAATGTAATGTTATTGTAACTTTCTGTTTTTGTAAGTCTCAACCTAAGGTAAAATAATACATAAACATGTAACTGTTACGTGACAATTTACTAAGTAACAGCTGACCAAAAAAGTATAGTTGCAGAACATGCCTGTTGCGTCGCTGCTTGCCTACATGGGTACACTAGGCCTGTCCCATGCATGCTTACCTAGAACCCTCCGAGAGTCTAGGACTGACACTGTTCAAGTGTAGTCCTATAAATTTGCATTAAAACATTCTGATATATTCTGTGAGTCTAATGATGAATATCCTGCGCTCTCCTCAAGCTTTATATAATGTATTCATCAAACCCATTTATTACAATAGGCCTACCCAAGAGGTGACGGTAAGAATTGCACAGTGGTTATAATAAAAGACAGTGGTGGCTCAAGCTTTAATTTTTCTAAATCTGCCACTGAAAGACTTGTTGTGCCTTGGTGCGCCTTTTTGTAACAATGGTATTAAATAACTAGGACAAGGGTTCTGCTCATTAAAAGAAAATGTAGAATTTGATGCTTTTGTACATTACACAAAGAGACTAAATTTCTGAACTAAATGCAAGTGTTTTATAAATAACTCAATTTATGTAATTAATATATTAAACGTCATTAAACTGAGTATAGTGTGCCAAAAGAGACGGACATGCATTGCACTACTTTTACTTGTTGGACGATTCAATTGGTTTTCACGTAATTGTCCATCACTTTCATATATTCATAGGGTGTTTAGCCCCTGATAGTAATGTGTCCAATAATACTGAAAACCAAGGGAAACCTTGATGTTTACAACAAAATAAAGTTTTAAAAAAGCAACTCAATCGCAGACATGGTTTTGCCAGGCCCGCTTTGTCAACCGCCTGCGAGACCTTTAAAAAGTATTATGGGAAGTGTTTTTATGATTGATCATTTAACAGAAAATAAGGGCTATTTCACAAAGGTGAAATTACAGACTGACATGAATTGTTTCTTAATTGGCTCAAGTTAATGTTGGCAGCAGTTCCCAAAATAACTAGTAATGACCAGCCCAGTGGGACATGGCTGACGGATTGGACACCTCTAGGGAATATGTGTGAACCATGTTTTGGGGTATGAGTTCCAATGAAGCCAGCTAGGCCTGATGAAGTCTTTGGTATAAAGAGTCTATTGAAAGGAGGGCGGGTAGGTTGAGCAATGTGGTGCTGCCTGAAAACGGGCCTTTTTTCATGTTTAAAACAGAAAATTCTGTGTGACATAGGGGCGGGTAGGGTCTTTAAAGTACCTTGAAAAAATGTGACAAACAGGACATGCGTTATGAAGACTTACTACTGCACTCACCAGAGGGCACCATTGTTACATCTTAGGCCGGCCCTGTCTGCCGTCGCCACCTGGTGAAAAACGTTAGTACTACAACAGCCAGCTGCAGGTTATATCTTGGAAACGCTGATTCACATTCGGAATTGTTTCTAATAAGCATTATTTGTAATAGATGGGGAGCAAATTGATTTAAAACCCGTGTGGGGGTAATACAAAGATTATTTGTAATAGATGTTAGCACTTTATGTTTACTTCAGAAAGTTGTATGGAAGCTTTCACTTATTTCTTGGGGAAATAATTCGTAGATAATGAAATATGTGTCCATATCTCATTTTCAGGTGTGTTTCATTCACTGATAAATTAACCAGAAAATATTATGGTGCAAAACCGGGAACCTATTTTAATTAAAAGCCGGCAAAACCAAAAGTGATCATTATCTTCAAAATATTATATCAAAATCAATCAAGAACAGTTTTGTGTATCATTAATTTTGGGATTTCATACATATTTCAATTGATTTAATTGAATCTCAATACAAAAATAATTACCACTGCCGACACCTGAGACACAGTTCCTAAGACTGACTACATGGACCCTATAGGGAACGTCTTGTCTGTAGGGGCGGATACAGGACTTTTTCAAGAGGGGGTCAGCATAAAAGCTAAGGGGCCGTCCATAAATGATGTCACACACAAGCTTAATGGGGTGGGTGGGTGAGTTGAACAGTGTGATATTGCCTGAAAACGGGCCCTATATTCTCATGTTTAAATCAGATAATTTTGTGTGACAGGGGGGTGGGCGGGTCCAAAAAATACCCTCAAAAAGTTTGGCATCATTTATGGATGGCCCCTAAAGGGGGTATAGATGGAGAGTGGGGTATTCCGTGTCACTTGTCGAATTGAAAAAAAACCGGCCCTGTCGCTTGTCGATATCTGGGTTTAGAGCCATGTCCCCTGTCGAATTTAAGAATTGGCCCTGTCCCCCTGTCGAATGTAAGAATTAGCACTGTCCCCTGTCGAATTTAAGAAAAGGCCAATGTCATGTGTCCCTTATTTGCCATGTCCCCTGTCAAATTTAAAAGAACGGCCCTGTTGCCGTGCTGAATTTAAGGAATGCCCCTGTCGCAATGTCGAGTTTGAGGGTCTAGACCCATCCTAAAGAGGGGTACCCATTGAGCGATGCGACTGGAATTCTGGTCGATTGAGAGATATCTAGCGATCAATATCTGACATTGTCAGATATTTTCTCAGCGATTTGAACACCAATTCTGGTCGTTTTAGACCAGATCTGGTCGTTTAGACCAGAGCTGAGCGACCAGAACTGGTCGAAACGACCAGAATTTTATTTCAATCGCACAATGGGTTCCCCCTTAAGGACTAAACCAGCGTGCATTCACAGGGGTCCGCTAAACAAAAAAAAAAAAAAAAGAGAAAGAGGGGTGGGGGTGGGGGAGAGGACAGGACCCCCTGGGACCCCCCTGGATCCGCCTCTGGCCTGTACCTATGACTTAATTGTCGATATATAAACAGCCCAATCCGTCCACATAACATTCTTGTGGCAGTTACGTCTAAGAAAGCCCACGTGGTGGCAGCACAGTAGTCATGTACAGCCAGCTTGGCGCTTTATATTTTTTTGACTTAAAAAGGGTCAGCCCTATCACAATTCTGTCTACATAGTATGATTTTAGTCCTACTTTTGAAATAAACATTCTTTTTGAAATGGTTTGTGTTATAGTTTTGTTTTTAATTCTAAATGTTTAAAGCTAGATTTGTACACACTGTAGAGGGGAGGGGGAGTGATGTGGTGGTAAGACCTCTGCATTAAATGTGAAACACCTTCGTGTAAACAGCCTTCAGGACACTGACATGTTCATTTAGCTATTCATTAGTTTTTGGTTTGTCTTTGAGCAACGTTATACCTAAATTCTCAATCCCTTACTTGTCTCAAAACAGTCATTTTCTGTTTTGAAGAAAAAGGGTCTCTTTTATAATTTTCTTGCTCTGTGATTTCCATTTATTCACATTAGGCGACATGCATATTGCCCCACAGTTAGTTTTGACCAAACACTTTCCATGGGAAACATCACTTTTATTATAATTTAGTCTTTGATGGATTGGGAGGGGGGCACCCAACCATTCTTTCTTACTCGAAGGAAGGGAAGTGATCATATATAATCATATACTAGTATATATATACATATCAGATATATGCAATTTGTAGAAATATTGATGTAAAATGAAAACGGAATGAATATGATTACTTTTATTAAAACTAGAATATTTAGCTGACCAGTTCATACTAAGGGATCATGAAAGCAATACCGAATTTCTTAAAATCGGTCAATATTGCACAGCGATCTTAATTGCATGATAACACCCCAAAACACTCTTTTTCTGTTATTCTATAAAGTTTTTCGGTAACTTAGGCCGACTTTAATAACAACAGAAACCTTAATTTCTTCCTGCTTCCTATTATTTTCTCATAATTGGAATGGCTGTATTTGTTTCCAAGTAGTTGCAGATATATCAACTGTCTTATGCCCACTGCATCACACTGATAACGTGTCTAAAGTACTAGAATGATTTCCATGATGTCTGTTAGTATATCTTACTATTAATTTCACAATTTCACGGATGTATCCATTGTCAGATATGGTTTAAGGGTTGGTTACGCTGCCCACTCAACTTGACCGCTGAATCGAGCATATTAACTTTCTTCACAATGTTGAAAAGTTTAATATGTATGAATTGATCATCGAGTCATCGAGGGATGTTCGCAGTAGAACACACACACACACACACACACACACACACACACACACACACACACACACACACACACACACACACACACACACACATTTAATATTATATATATTATATTATAAACGTACAAAATTCAGGCTAGTCAGTTGACTCATACTCTATAGCCAGATAGCATTTCATTATTGCGATTAGACAACCGAAAAGGCTTTGGTGCCTTTTACAGCTATGACAGTCAAGCTAAGATGAGTTTAGCAGTGTAGCCGGGCCTTTATAGGTGTCAATGTAAAATTGCCAGATTGACCTGATTGACCCCAGTTCCTCCTTACCAATCACTTAATAATTTATTGACACTATCACTACCTAAACAGATTTGTCCTCTGTTAAATAGTCTCTACAGGATGCATGTGCCTGATAAGCAGCCTCTTAATGGGAGTGTCCATATCATTAGATGCTGTTATCTGCCTGCTTTTCTTTACACAAAGTACCTATTTGTCAAATATATCTGTGGCAAGGAAATAGGCGCATAATCTCATATTATTAAAGCTAGATTTACCATCCACGGTTATCTATGATTGTTATGATATGTTGACCTTGTAAACGTGGCTGTAATTTGCTATTCCCATATCTGCATGGTGTTCCATTTATTTGTTGGAGAATATATATCATGAGCCTAACCCTCTGTAATTTAGTAAGATGTTTTTTTTTTTCATGGGATTTTGCCTGAACAGTTTAGCTTCATAGACAAAATTATTGGAAATGGTTTTCAGGTTTGATAGCCAACCAAAAGCCGTGTTTTATACAAAAATGATGGGCACGACATTCTCAGTGAAGCCAAACTTTAAATAACATTTTTTTCTTATCGAAAAAACTTAATACATTTGTTGAGGTTTTGCAAACTATGCATATGATTTTCCAAAATATAACCATCATTCTTTCATTGACAAATTACCTTTTACTTTACGAATAATACTTGTATTGGATTCTAATTTTTATGTAATAAAACCTTACTTTTGATATTAATTAGCATTATGCTTATTACCTACCATTGTAAGCAATGGAATCTTGTTTGAAGTTGAGAGAAAACTAGTGCTATGTTTGTTACATAGGTCCTAAACCAGTATCTAGTAAAAACATTTCATACGTTGTGATGATGGATTCCGGATGTCCATACTGACAGCTCATGATAAGATATAAGCCACATGTGATGATATGACAGATGGCTGAAGTTGGTATTATATGACATGACATGACATGACATGCAATATGATGATGTCGCAGAGAAATCACACATATCAGAGACAAAGCCCTTTGTTACATATGCTCCAAATTGCCAATTTCTAACAATTATATTACTCCTGCATGCAGAATCGTCGGCGCCGACAGCTGACGAGTACACCGACGAGTACATCAATTGTGTATGGGTATAGGCTTGTCCATCAGAGTCAGCCAACGGCCGCGCCGATGTTGGCGCCGACGGCTACGCCGATCTACCCTAGAATCGCCTAGTTGGTATGGGGCTTAAAGGGCCATACTCACTAGGCAATTATACCGCCGGCCGTTGGCAAACGTTGCCTAGTGGGTATGGCGCTTAACATAGCTGCTCCAAGTGGTATAAGCGCCTTAAGTGCCTCGCACACGGCATCGGAAATGTCGTGCGTACATTATTATCTTAGTACGCAATTTATCGTACACTTGCTGTCGTCATGTGAGTTGGTAATAATTATACACCCCTACCTCAGACCGGTCAGCTTCAGCTCAGAATAAGCTAGTCACAACATCCTAGTCAACAGCAAGGTCCCACTGATTAACTCTGGGGCTCTCTGAACCTGGCTGGTGACAGGACACTTACCCCCCGGACACTTACCCCCTAGGACACTTACCCCCCGGACACTTACCCCCCCAGACACTTACCCCCCGGACACTTACCCCCTGGACACTTACCCCCTAGGACACTTACCCCCTAGGACACTTACCCCCTAGGACACTTACCCCCCAACCTAAAAAACTGGAAAGTAGTGACTAGGAATAGGGACGAGTTAGCCTTTTAGGTATGAATCCTAAGGAACTATCAGAAGAGAGGGATATAATATCATATCTAATTTACTCCCCATTATTAAAAACTGTGGAAAATAGTGACTAGGAATAGGGACGAGGTAGCCTTTTAGGTATGAATCCTAAAGAACTATCAGAAGAGAGGGATATATATTTAGTTTTCTCCCCATTAAATTAGCTGATGTCCAAACGGATGGCACACGTTTTGACACTTCCCCATCCACTAACTGTTGAGTAGGGATAAGTTAGCCTTTTAGGTATGAATCCTATACATCTATTAGAAGAGAGGGATATTTGTTTAGTTTGCTTTCCATTATAAAGACTAAGTTCTTACCACATAATTACCTCTTCATTATAAGCCAAGGTTGGGGGTAAGTGTCCTAGGGGGTAAGTGTCCTAGGGGGTAAGTGTCCAGGGGGTAAGTGTCCTAGGGGGTAAGTGTCCTAGGGGGTAAGTGTCCTAGGGGGTAAGTGTCCTAGGGGGTAAGTGTCCTAGGGGGTATAGTAGGGTAGCTTATGTCAAAAAAAGGGCTATTTTTGAAAATGCATGTTAATTTATTTCTGTGACTGATTTTATAATCTACACACCCTAAGGTTTCAGAAAAGTTTTGGTGAGAATTTTTCTTTTCAGGTTCAAGGTCATTTCAAGGTCACTTCAAGGTCAAAGGTCAAATTTTATAAAGAACAAAAAATACAACCTTATTTTAGCCATGTCTTCCTTAATATTCATGATAGAAACACAAATAAAATGTCAAATCGATGCATTCTTAGAGTTCTATAAGCTGAATGATTGAAATTGGTTTCCCTAGTTACTCGGTTGCCATGGTAACCAGAAAAAGCCTAAAGTTTTACCAAAATTTGATGTTCCAGTTGGTTTCTGTTACCATAGCAACCACAAATATAATCTATAACAAACAAGCAGAAACTTATATGAAAGGTATACATCCTGCCTTCATAAAATGAGGGAGTTTGGTGAGATAATATGTATAGACTGTAGAAAATAGTTGGTTACCATGGAAACCAACTAAAATATAACCAAATATGACATTAACCCTATTTTTGCCATATCTTCCTTAATATGCAAGATAGAAACTCAAGTGAGATGTCAAATCGATGCATTCTGAGAGTTCTATAATCTGAATGATTGAAATTAGGTTTCCTAGTTACTCGGTTGCCATGGTAACCAGAAAAGGCCTAAAATTTTACCAAAATTTGAGTTTCTGGTTGGTTTCTGTTACCATAGCAACCACAAATATAAATCAATAACAAACAAGAGCAAACTTATATGAAAGGTAAACATCCTGCCTTCATGAAACAAGTGAGTCTGCTGAGATAATAACTATAGAATGTAAAAAATGGTTGGTTTCCATGGAAACCAACAAAAATATAGCCAAATTTGAAATTACCCATATTTTGGCCATATCTTCCTTAATATGCAAGATAGAAACACAAGTGAGATGTCAAATTGATGCATTTTGAGAGTTCTATAAGCTGAAGGATTGAAATAGGTTTCCTGAGTTATACGGTTGTCATGGTAACCAGAAAAGGCCTAAAATGTTACTAAAATTTGAGTTTCTCGTTTGTTTCTTTTACCATATCAACCAGAAATATAAAGCTATTACAAATAAGGAAAAACTTATATTAAAGGTATACATCCTTCCTTCCTAAAAAGAGAGAGTCTGCTGAGATGATATGCATAGAATGTAGAAAACGGTTTGTTTCCATGGAAACCAACTAAAGCTTATTTTTAAATATCCATATTTTGGCCATATCTTCGTTAATATGCAAGATAGAAATACAAATGAAGTCTCAAATCGATGCATTTTGACAGTTCTATAAGCTGAATGATTGAAACTGGTTGCCCTAGTTACTTGGTTGCCATGGTAACCAGAAAAAGCCTAAAATGTTATCAAAATTTGATTTTCTAGTTGGTTTCTGTTATTTTAGCAATCACAAATATAAGCTTTAACAAACCAGAAAAAACTTCCTTCATGAAATGAGGGATTCTGATGAAATAACATGTGTAGAATGTATAAAATGGTTGGTTTCCATGGGGACCAAATGAAAAAACTGAATCCAATATAAATTGACCAAATCATGATGTACACTCTAAAAATGAAAGAAGCATTACTGCCCATGAGAGGAAAAGACAAGTCTGGCATGAGTTTTGGGAGAAAATAATGGAGAAATGATATATATTTAGATATATATAAGGGGTTGGGTAGTAAATTTTAGAATGATGAGGTAATATGAATGTGTTGTTTGGTCAAAGAGAAAGCCTGAACAATTATAGAAGAAGGCTTGTTTCTATGAAAACAATTATCATACCAACTGCACCCATTGGCAGGATTACCTGTTGGCAGGATTACGTTACTGAGCAAGGAATTGGCAGACAAATTCTTTGTGAGGAATACCTATTAAACCTACCAATGCCCACAATGTTAGGGATGTGCTTGGGCCGGCTTATCCCTAGAAATGCACCCCTTGTATAATCTGATGATTTCCTGTCTTTAAATGTAAAAAAGCATCACCTTGCAAGCTGGATTACCAGAGAGGTATGAACAACTCAGGGCTGTTTGGTGTTGGGGGCAACTTTATGAATCCTACAACTGCTGTCCTACTTATTACTCTATATTTTGCACCCTTCCCAAAGAAAATAGGTGTAATTCTTCCTTATATAAAAAGGTACAGATTGCAGATGGCCATCCTACAGTCTCTGTGCAGATTCTAAGTCACAGAACCTGGCAAGGTGGACATAGTGGGAGGTAAGCAAGGAAAGTGTTTCAATCATAGAGGCAGTTCAGCTAAAATACACATATTTTGGTGAAATCTTCATGATACATCTTTCTAAAATCTCATATTTTACCAAAAATATACTTTCATTAGAGAGCTAGAGGGTCTAACTATACAATCTATGAGAATTATAATGCTTGATGCATGGGGGCTAATACCTTGAAATTTGTCACATGAACAAGGGCCATTGTTCTACTTTGCTTGAGCATGTGTGGTCCATAGGCATAATGCTTAAGCAGATGACAGCAGGTAAAGGGACACCCTGTTCTTTGTGGCCACCTGATGGTCTTGTGATATGCAGAGTATTGAAATACCACAGGAAATCTCTGTATTGAGGGGATAGACTAGATGCTATTCGCTACCCTCTGTGCCAGAAATGATAGTCCATGAGATATAACTCTCAGTTGAGGCAGCAGAGTACTGTTTCTTGGTGATATCTGCAGGTACACTGATAACCAAGTCTATAATAGGCACTCTGCATTGAGAACCCTCTCCGCTCCTTCCACGGGCCGATCCAGAAATTGATGGGGGCTCCACAAACATGAATGTACAGGGGGATGAGGCCCCCCAAGAACATAATTCAACAGGAGACTGGGGGGGGGGAGGCAAGACCCATTCGGGGTCCCCCTCGATCCGCCCCTGCCTCCTCTCATTAGAGAGGTTTAGACTGACAGTAACCTCATGGTGCTTTGGTTATGATACTGCTGATTTTGTCACACTTTGGCTTCTCACAGCTTTAATATTGATCAAAAGTACAAATAGTTCATGAAGGAAAAGTAGCCTAAAACCATGTAGATGTGATCCATGTGTCAAGTCTTAGATTTCATTCTTTTATTATTTAATGAAAAATACGAATATTTTATTCCTATAGGAAACTATTTTTAAAATGCTCATTGACCAACCTTAATATCTTAGCTAATGCTTATTCCCAAGGTCTCCAATTTTCTGTCCTGATAAGGAGAGACATCAAAATTATCCACAGTAGCTCACAGCCAGTGGTCAGTGACAGTCCAGCATGATGCCATTATTAAGGCGTACTAAAGGTCACAGCCTGCCGCCGTGGGCTGCAGCCTGATATGAGGAGGGTGGACACACTATCTTAATGACCTTAAATGATTTCATTAACTAATTAATAATCAATTAATTAAACTTAATAAGGTAGTGAGTATGTTATGTATACAAAACATAAAAGGAAAGTTCCATTATATCATACAACTAATGAAACAACTGAGATAGGCTCATGTCTGGTACTCCTAATGAGATTGCAATAAGGGTTTAGAGTGTTGCAGCCAGTCCTGGCTCATAGGGGTTATAACTAACATCCGCAGCATCTCTGTTTCACAGCATCTGAACTTTGACATCAGCCCTAACTCAGTAGAACTAGGTTTGAACTAGGTTTTTACCGTTATCAATGGTTAAGTGCACCTGACAGCTCTGAGCTCTGTCAACTACCCTGGTCCCAGTGGCAGATCATTCAGATGCAACTTTTTGAAAAGGTGTCAATAAATCTAAATTTGCCAAAAAAAAAAATGGGAGGGGGAACACCACCGTGCCCCTCTTTCCCCTCTAAATTCTTCCCTCTAAATCCATCTGTTGGTCTTTGAGATATCGTAATAGCACAAAGAAACATTTGTCAATTCCTCCTACCACAGATGGCTGATTTATAGTATTTTAAGCACCTGCCGACTAATTTCACCAATTCTGATGACAAAACCCCTAGAGAAACTATTGAAAATTAATGAATAATTGTGATATATCAACCTATGATGAATGAACTTTAAAAAAACTTAGAAAATATGGATGCAGATTTAAAGAATAACGATCTCTAGGTTTTCTTTATGTCAAACTAGAAATATGGACATGATTAATGAAAATTCCTATGCTAAAGCCTTGTGTTTTGTTGATAATATACCCAGAGGTGTGCAAATGCTTGCAAATTCACACAAATGTGCGAATTTTGTTTTGTTCGAAATTTTCGTCCAAATCTATAATAGGAAAGTGAAATTTCTATACAAAAGCCAGCGAGCTTTTGACTAGATTGTGCAAATTTTGCTGGTAGTTTTGCGAAAATAAATTTGGGTCTGCACACCCCTGATGCACAGCATGCATCCTGGTCAAGGCTAATCTGCAAGTGGCTGTCCTTGGTAAGGTGAATTATTATAATACATGCTGCACTATTCATAAGTCAAATCTAGAGATTCAACATGTTATTGTCCTTGAGTTTGCCTAACTACTTGTAACAAGTTAAGAAGGCAATAATGGCAAAATTGGAAATAAGTGGGTAACCTTCAGTTGGATTTAAGTGATATAAAATATTAAGTTTGAATAAAATTGTAATATATAAAATGCTAATCCCTGGACCCCTAGCACGCCTGAATATCCTAAAACAATATTTCTAAACTATCCTTTAAGTATCCTTACAATATCCCCAAAACATCCCCAAATTATTTCAATACTATCCCCAAAGTATCACCACACTATGCCCAGAGTATCTCCTTACTATCCATGAAGTATCCTTGAACTGTTCTAAATCTATCCCCAGAGATGTCACCATAGTGTCTCCTAACTATCCTCAAAGTATCCATGAAGTATCCTTATCTGATCTCAAACCATCCTCAATTTATCCCCAGACTATCTCCAAACTATCCCCAGTCTATCTTCAAAGTATCCCCGAACTATCCCTAGATTATCTGTAAACAATTAGCAAATTATCCCTTGACTATTCTGAAAAGTATACCCAAAATATTTCCATTATCATCCCCAGACTATCCCCAAAGTATCACCAAACAATACCCAAATATCCCTGAAGTATCCCCAAAGTATCTGTAAAGTATCCCCAATGGATCCCCAGACTATCCCCATAGTATGTCCAAACTATTGCACAGATATCTCCAAATTATTCACAAATTATCCCCAATGTATCCTAAACAATTCCCAAATGTTCACCAAACTCTCCTTAAACTGTACCAAAAATATCCCCAAGTTTCACCTAACTATGCCCAAGGTATCCTTTAACTATTGCCAAAACATCCCCAGACTATCCCAAAAAGTGTCCCCAAACTTTCACAAATCTATCTCCAAACTATGCCAAACATATCCCCAATGTGTCAACCAAATATACCTATAATATCCTTGAACTATCCCCGAACTTTGGCAAAACCATCCAGAAACTGTGCCTAACTAATGCCCAAAGTGTCACCCCATTATACCCAAGATATCTTAACCCTTTCACTGCCACAGGCTGCTATAGTGACCTAAATGGAAAACCCCCAAAATCTAAATATAGTAACAGGGAATCCCTGGGGAATCCCCTGTATCCCTGAAATTCCTTCTTATAATTTCAAAATGTCTTCTAGATTGCTTCAAAAGTGAAAACTTAACAAAAATTGAAATATTTTATTAGTACAATGTGCCTCATTCAATGAGATCATTTAAATATGTATTATAATTAAACAAATTTAATTATTTGAAGATATTGTGACATATTTGGAGATTAGACCATGAGACAAATGAATAGGAATATAGTGGAAAATACCTATGAACAAGTTTGCATTTGTTTAAAAAACAAAAGAACGCCACTGATTAATGTGATTAAGTGTAAATGACGCACGTTAATTACTAATAAAATAAGTTTATTTAGTTTTAATCTAAAAATGATGCTGACATAAGAACAATTGTTTACTCTGCATGGAAATGTAAACCCTAAAATCTGCTTGGAGAGTAGGCCCTACCAGCAGTGAAAACATAAACTTGATGCAAAAATAATTTTTTTTAAAGAAAACATCTGCTTGGAGAGTGTAAACCTTAAATTCTGCTTAGAGAGTGATGAAAACCTGTTTAGACATTACCAGTAGTCAAAATATTTAAACTTGATACAAAAAGAAAATTTTGAAAACCAAACATCTGCTTGGAGAGTGTCAGCCTTAAAGTCTGCTTGGAGAGTGATGAATCTACTTGTAGATTACCAGCAGTCAAAACATTTAAACTTGATGCAAAAATAAAAATTTGAAAACCGAACATCTGCTTGGAGAGTGTACACATTGTAATCTGCTTGGAGAGTGATGAAAACCTGTTTACACATAACCAGCAGTCAGAACATTTAAATATGACGAGAAGAAAAAAAATAATTGAAAACCAAACATCTGCTTGGAGAGTGTAAGCCTTAAAGTATGCTTGGAGAGTGATGAAAATCTCTTTGTAGATTACCAGCAGTCAAAACATAAATTTGATGCAAAAACAAAATTTGAAACTTAACATCTGCTTGGAGAGTGTAAACCTAAAATCTGCTTGGAGAGTGATAAAAACCTGTTTGGAGATTACCAGCAGTCAAAACATAAACTTTTGAAAAAAGAAAGGGAAAAAAAAGAAAAAGAAAAAAGAAAGAGATGCAAATCTCATGTAAGTCTGATACTAGGACCAATCCAATGATCCTACCATTCAATATAATGAAACCTGAGAATAAATGAAAAATGAACACTAAATATCTGCTTGAAGAGTGATGAAAACCGGTTTTAACATTTCCAACATTCAAAACATTTAAACTTGATGCCACAAGAAAATTTTGAAAACCAAGCATCTGCTTGGAGAGTGTGAGCCTTTAAATTTGTTTGGAGAGTGATGAGAACCTATTTGGAGATAACCAGCAGTGAAAACATAAACTTGATGCAAAAATAAAAATTTGAAAACAAAACATCTGCTTGGAGAGTGTACACCTTACAATCTGATTGGAGAGTGATAAAAACCTGTTTACACATTACCAGCAGTCAAAATATTTAAACTTGATGCAAAATTATAATTTTGAAAATCAAACATCTGCTTGGAGAGTGTAAGCCTTAAAGTCTGCTTGGAGAGTGATAAAAACCTGTTTGGAGATTACCAGCAGTCAAAACATAAATTTGATGCAAAAAAGAAAAAAAAGAAAAAAAAGACAATCTCATAAGTCTGATTCTAAAATCACTCCAATTGATGATCCTAAATTTCAATATAATGAAATTTGAGAATATATGAATAATGAAAAACTAAATATCTGCGTGGAGAGTGTTAACCTAGGGACGCTTGGTTACCTTTATCAATATTGAAAAATCAAGAAATAAACCAATGTGATCACTCCAAAATGAATGCAAAAGACCTATTAAGTGGTGCCACCTAGTGTATACTTTGGGTTTCCAATGACAGGAAGTTGGAGAGGAAGTGGTATATGATGCAATACACAGCCTGGTCATTCCTAGTCTAGGAAGCCTGGGCATGTAGAGACTCAATACACCACACATAACCTGATAAATGTGATCACCCAATCAATGGTGGCGAATAACGACTCTAGGCATATTTGACAGATTTCCATTTATTTCCAATTGTTTATTTGAGTTGAATAGGATGTGTGCTTATTGCAAAAATGTGCAAAAATTAGCAAATATCTGTTCAAATTGGCAATTTGGTTACCATGGCAACCAAAATCCAAGGATTCCCAAGTGCTTAGGGAAAATGAAAAACTACCTTCCATGCTTTCTATAACCGTAAGCAATTATCCTTGAACACTTGCTTATAAGATAGTAGTACATCTGATATTTTGAAACCTTGAATAGATGTAATTCCCCTAATTATCTGTCAGTGAAAGGGTTAAAATCATCGTTTTAAGGTTCCTCAGAATATCAAAAACTATTTCAAAATCATTGCATAATTGTCCCTAGACTGTCCCCAAAGTACCCCCTTATTATCCCTAAGATTTCAAAAGGTATTTGCAGACCATCCCAAAATTATCTAAAGACTGCCTAAAAAGTATCCTCAAAGTATCCTCATACTATCCCCGAAGTAACTCCAACATATCCCCAACCTATCATCAAAACTTTTCCAAAAATTCACTAAAACTATCCCCAATGTATCCTTCAACTATCCCAAAAGGATCCCTAGATAGTCCCAAAAGTATGACCAAATCTTCCCAAATTAATGCCCAGACTATTTCCAAAGTATCCCAAAGGTATCCTAAAAAAGATCCCCACAGTACTCCTAGAATAACCCCATAGTATCTATAACCTATCCCCAAAAAATCCCTAAAGCATTCCCAGACTACCCCCATAGTATCTCAAACCTACCTCCAAAGTGTCACCAAACTATCCCCAGACGATCCCCAAAGTATCCTCAAATTATACCTAAATTAGCCTCTTATTATTCTCAAACTACCTCCAAAATTATCCCCAGACTACCCTAAAAAAAACAAAGTATACTTTAACTATCCCTAAAGTACCCGAACTATTACCAAACTATGGCCAAACTATAGCTGAATTCTGGTCAATTTTGAGGACTTTGCAAGTTACCATGGAAACCAAAATTTAATAAGCAATTCAACTACTTTCAATTCTCTATTCCAGCATACATCAATTTGGCACATTTTTGTGTTTCAATCTAATATAATAAAGGAATTAGCTATGTTTTAGTTGTTTTCTATGGACAGTTGTTTCATTGTTTGTTATAGATTATATTTGTGGTTGCTATGGTAACAGAAACCAACCAGAAACTCAAATTTTGGTTAAAATTTTAGGCTTTTTCTGGTTACTATGGCAACTGTGTAACTAGGGAAGCCAATTTCATTCATTCAGCTTATAGATCTCTCAAAATGCATCGATTTGACATTTTATTTGTATTTCTATCTTGCATATTAAGGGAGATATGGCCAAAATAGGGTTAATTTCATATTTGGCTATATTTTAGTTAGTTACCATGGTAACCAACTATTTTCTACAGTCTACACATATTATCTCAGCAAACTCCTTCATTTAATGAAGGCAGGATGTATACCTTTCATATAAGTTTGTTCTTGTTTGTTCTTGATTATATTTGTGGTTGCTATGGTAACAGAAACTACAGAAACTCAAATTTTGGTAACAATTTTAGGCTTTTTCTGGTTACCATGGCAACCATGTAACTAGGGAAGCCAATTTCATTCATTCAGCTTATAGATCTCTCAAAATGCATCGATTTGACATTTCATTTGTATTTCTATCATGAATATTAAGGAAGATATGGCCAAAATACGGTTGATATCTGTGATTTTTGACCTTTGACCTTGAAATGACCTTGAAATGACCTTGAACCTGAAAAGAAAAATTCTCACCAAAACTTTTCAGAATCCTTGAGTCATAAGGATAACAAAAAGTATAGGTGTTATAAATTAACAAGCATTTTCAAAAAAAGTACACAAGAGACCCTACTAGTAAGTGTCCGGGGGGTAAGTGTCTGGGGGGTAAGTGTCCAGGGGGTATATGTCCTAGAACCCCCTGGCTGTACTAATGATTATGCACACAGCCATTACCATAGGATACTTACTAAGTACTCATTGACTGACTGTTGGAGTAACCAGTGGAGAGCCCCAGACCCTATATCAAATTTCTAAACTAACCAAATGGTTCCTCCAGTCTTAGGTAATACTCTTGGGAATGAATCAGTCTGAGGTAGGGGTGTATAGAAATCGTGCGATAAAATATAAAGATAAATGTAAAGATAAGTGAAATCGTCTGCACACATAAATAGAGTTTTATATCTGTCTTTTGAGAAAGCACATTAATTTTCTATTGTTTTAGTATAATATTATTATGTCTTATATGTTATCGCACATTCAAATGTCTTATATCAATATATTAATAAACCCTAATATAAAATAATATATCTAAAATATATTTGGGATTTTTTTGTATATATTGATTTTTCTGTTCCATTAGCCATACCAAAGTATAATACAAAGAACAATGATAATTATCATAGTCACAGTCATAATTATTTGCAGCTAGCTAATGTAGCTGGTTTCAACATTCATCAACGACTTAATCAAGGTTCAAATTGACATAATACACACCATTCAATACCCAATCAACAAGGTAATCAATACTGTAGAAGGTTTATAGGAGGCATTCCCGACAAAAATATCAAACATGTTTGTTAATTTGTCGGGACATTTGTCGGGATAAAATCGTGCAAAAATATATATTAAGATAAAATTATCGTAGGTCCCACTGCGTACTACGTTCTCAGATGTGATATTTTCGTCGTAAATATTTTATCGTGGGTCCATTTAGGTCCATTTCTGGTCCAGAAATCCACGATTTCATGTTTTTGCGACAGTTTTGCCCCGTGGGCGAGGGCCTACACCCACTAGGCAACGTTGGCAAGAATCGGCGTCGACGTCGGCGCCAACGGCCGCGTGACCGTCGGCCGATGCTGCTTGGACAATGCATAAGGCCCATTCGCCCTGAAGGCCCATTCGCCGTGGGCGATATAGTTGTGAGCGACGGATTTTTCAATCTTGTCGTTTGTGATCGTTTGTAAAGGCCCATTCGCCATGGGCGAAATTTTTGTCGTTTGCGAACCGATAAAGTTATCGGCTTTGAACGACAGTTGTCGTTCTGAACGACAGAAATATCGGCTTTGAGCGATAACTTTATCGTCCAGTATGAATGCTGTTTTTTGGCCTTGTCGTTTGAGATCGTTTGTATGCGCCGACCGATAACAATTTCGAGACCGACAACTGTGTCGTTTGGTCCGACCGGAAAGTCAACCGATCCGATGGAACATGTCTCATTTTATCGGCCCGTTTTCAAACGACACAAGGTTTCAAGTAGGAGCGACAACACAAAATTTTGATCTTTCGGATAGGCGTAAAGCAGTATGAATGCTGCAACGAGTTTGTAACCAGAACGATAACCACCTGATACCTGTTATCGGTCGCTCCAACCAATCAGAGGCGAGCATTTCATCATGTGACTTACGTTGTCCGTACAAAACATCAACACGTGTACGAACGAACATGGGGAAGGCGAAAAAAGAGAAGTACGCTTGGAGCGACGAAAAAGAAGACAAGTTAATAGAATTTTACAAAGATCATCCCTCCCTGTATGATAATTCAGCCAGTGGATACTCTGTTTCGTCGCTACGACAGGATTTGTGCCAAGAAATCGGAGATGAACTCAAAATACCCGGTAAGTCCCCCATTATCGCTCATCGAACGAACAACTTAACTTTATGTCTACATTATATCCTACGATATGTAATGTCATAGAAACGTTCATGTATACTATACTTCATCTTTATTGGATTAATAAGAAGAAATATATTTTATATTACATGTTTCCGTATGTTTATGTCGTTAGGACTCTATGAACTGTTTACTATAGGTAAATAAACAAAAAGTCGAATGATTGTTTTTAATAATACAATTTTATTTTATACTTTTCAGTGAAAGAGGTGGAATCCCATATTCGTAGCCTCCGAACACAGTATCGTCGCATCATGAATATCGTCCGAGAGAAAACCAAGAGTGGCAGCGAGGCCGTCACACTGTCAAAACGCAACGCCTTCCTGTGGACAAATCTACAATTCCTAAAGAACCACGTAAAACCGAGTCGGCCCACCAAGTCATCTAAAGTTGAACGTGCTTCAGAGGTATAAATATAAATGTTAATTTTTTTGAAAATATAATGTTCAACGATAATTCTGTAAACCCAAAAAAATTAATTAGGTATGAAATTCGATGTAGATACCATTTTAGAAAACATATAATTCATTCCATAAATGATCTTCATAGAACTATTTCAATATCGAAATTCATTGTACGACTTACAAAGTAAATAAATTTATTTTCAAATGAAATACAATTAAAACATACCCAAATAATGTTTAAAATAAAAAAAGAATATTACATTCCAGAAGGAGAAGAAGAAGAAGTACAAAACTCGTTCGGGGAAAAACAACGAGCCAGACGATGAGGATGACGATGAACCAGTTGCCGGGACGTCAAACCAAACAACTACTGTCTCTACACAGGACCACCCTTCCGATACGGAGGCGACAGGGTCGGAGGTAGCCGATAGTTCAACTGGTGTCACAGACAAACTGCAAGAAATCATATCCAACACAACGCGTGACGACCAACCTATTGATCTGTCTATATCCACCGACGAAAAAGACGACAGGAAAAAAAAGAAACAAGATGTTCAAGCATCGTCATCCAGTGCAGTCGTTCCACCAAAAGACGGAGAAGAACACCTGTCGGTCGAGGATGCTAACGACAAACAAGCTGGTGATTTATCCGAATCTACTCCCTCTCCTCACAATAAAACAGTTGTTGAATCCACAGAGAAGGTAGTGCCTAAGATACAACAACATTCCAACGGTATCAGGAAACCCTACAGAGAAAGCTGATGACGGGATGAACGTGTTGATGAAGGATTTAAGAGATAAAGGTGAAACCAATGAGGCCGAACTTTGGCAAGCAATGAATCGTTCACCTACACCACCGATAAAAAAACAAGAAGACGATATAGGAGGAAAGGATGCGGCCATTGTCCAAGAATCCAGTAGCAAACCATCATCGAGTGGAAATACTCTCACAGACGAAGGAGCAGCAAATGCACGACAACGTTTAATGTCTTTCATGCAGGACGCAAAAGACGATGAAAAAAAATTTAAGAAAGCAGAAGATGCTGCATCGTCCCAGCAAAACAAATCTGAGATTGATATTTCAAAAGTGAAGGTAATATCTAGCGAGAAAGTGCTAAAAACAAAAGATGTTCAAGAGCCTGTAATGAAGAATCCACCACCGATAGAAAGAAAAGTACCCAGTTCACGATCAGTATCGCGTGAGAGTAGTTGGGAAGGGTCCCGACCAACTTCGCGCGAGGTATCGGTAGAGAAGGACCACCGATCAAGGGAATCGTCAGTGGAAACAGACAATGTCACGATCAGACCATGGCCCAAGAAAGACATTTCTGGGGGTAAAAAAACGTCGGCAGCCCTAAAAAAAACAGCAAGCCGTACAGCATCAGCTTCAATTGCTAAACAAATAGCTGAAACATCAGAGAAAAGATTAAGTATCATGGAAGAACTTAAAGATGATTACCGACAGAATGTACTACTGAAATATCAGTTTGCTTCGGCAGAAAAAGAAGAGAGGGAGCAACGTCGTTTGGAAAATATTATCGCATCAAAATCGGTCGTCAAAGAACCAGAAGAAGACGATGAGGAAAGCCTTTGGGCCAAGTTAATGAACAAGAAGATACGATGTGTGCCCGATCAAAAAACCCGTACTCTTCTAATGGAACACTGTATCCACATCACAAACAAAGCGATGAGGGGGAAATGGAAGTATGATGAGGATGAGGAGGATGAAGAGCCTCCAGAAAAGCGTCGTCGTTTTCCCCAACGTGAAAAAGTGGATGTAGAAGTAGGACAAGGGGTTTCAAATCGGCCGATTCCAAAAATGTTTCCATTCCATCAGCAAGCGACAAACATTCCTCAGTTACCATACCAACATGGCCCGATGTATGGACATAATTATTATCAGAATCTACAAATGCCCATGCGACCACAGATGCAACAAATGCAAAACATACAGCCGATTGCTACCTCGACTCCTCAGTTCGCATCGGCTCAAGGTGGTCCATCCAGATGTAGTGTTACTATGGCCAACGGCGAAGATACTGAAAAGTGAAGGAAACATGGACAAATACAACGTGAACTCCATGAACGATTTTTGAAAATATTGTATTAACTTGCAATTCTTTTTCCAGATATGTATATCGTTCAAACGCATACACTGTAGTTCAATGTTTGGATGTTATTATAACTTTTTAAGGTTGTCGATAACGACTGTTATTTTTATTACCTCGAAGTTTAAGATTTTCTCGTTAGTAGAAAACATTTCCAGATATGTATATATTTTTTTTAAAGGTTTTTATTAGTAATAATCATCAAGGTTTCCCTTGGTTTTCAGAGTTATTACACTTACAAATATAAATATATATATACAGGATCACATTAAATCATTACAATAATTTATGTCTCATATTACACAAATTTCAAGTAATTTTAAGTTTATGACAATAACAATATCTAAAATAAATCCTTGTCAATCAACATCAAGTACAGTGAATACATATCCATTCTGGGTTCCTATGATTCATACATAAATACAACTGAATGTGGATGATAGATAATATTAAGGTAATTCAGGTTTAAGTAACAGACAGTATCAATAACATTTTATATTTCCAATTGATTAGAAATAAACAGCAGATACAAGCAGGCTATTACTAGTAAACAGTAGATGCGCGATCAATGCCGTAATACATACACGGGAAGAATTTGAACTCATACATTCGACAGGCTCGGGCTTGTCTGAAACCACTTCCTCTAAAACGTGTCAAGGAGTCTAACTCTTACTCCACTCCTAATCCTCCAACAGCAAACTATCATTATACTCTCGCTCGGTTTAAAACGACTATCCTAAACTTTTACAACGGGCGTGGAAGTTCTACCCCACCAATTTATGCTTTGATGTGCGTTCATGTTACAGGCCCTCCTGCAGGAATAGTATTATACACACCTTCCTACCACATAGTAGAGTTTCACACTATTGCATTGCAGTAGGTGCGGCTTTAACAAAACAATCCCCCTTTCCAGCTTCAACGTGTTAATTCCATTAATGCACCTACCTCTAATCTGACAACCTGTATCCAAAGGTATGCTACCCCGGTACCCAGGTACCCCAGGTACCCTAACTAGCGATTTTTTTTTTTAAACGTGTTTATTTAGCTGGATGAGTTTCAGTTTAAGCCACTTGTTTCCGGCCCCGCCCAGCGTGTTGGTTTTTACATTGCGGCGGTATACAGGAAAACAATGGAGATATATACATAAATAACTGATCATACCGTTTGTCAGCATTTGTCCTATGTGCGTTTTGAACAGATCTTTAGACTCAATTTGTCTAATTATAAGATTTAGGGGGAGTCCTCCACCCCAAACCATATTTGTCAGAAAAGAGAAAGAACAAGACTGATTCTTCTCCTTTCCTTCACTTAAGGCCAGTTCGAGAGGTATCCTGGTTAGCATAATCGGGTAATAAAAAACAAGTTGTCAAGATTAACACACAGCCCTATCAACGTCACAGGTGTTGACAGCCCTTATGCGGGGGTGCTACATAATAACCGTAACCAATTCTCTTTAACACGCTGAGAAACTTATATCACATATAACAAGGCTGCTCTAGTATGATATAAATGGTTTAGAAGTAGCCCTATCAACGACACAAGTAACATCAATCCCTGTGCGGAGGTGCTGCATGGAGCCATCCGCAGACAAAGAGTTTACCTTATCAGGCTGGGAATTTAAGTATCACGTGAAAAATGTTTAGAAATGATATCAGAGGTGTTGTACGGAACCATCCGCAGACAAAGAGCTCTCCTTATCAGGCTGAAAATCTAAAATTTCACGTGAAAGAAGAAATGCTTAGAAATGGTATCAATGACTAAAGCATAGCCCTGTGGCACCGGTAACATCAGTTTCTTATTGAACGATATCAAGCAACTTTTCCCTATGGGATATGCGATATATAGAATTATTCATTAAACCAAATTGATTCCTGTCAATTTCAATCTACACACAAATCTTGGCAGTTTTGGGACCCCCCCCCCCCCCCCCCGGCCAGCGACACATGTAGGCTACATGATTACAGAAATGCCAACATTCTGTAAGTGTAATTAATGGAGGAAAGCGGGGGGGGGGGGGGGGGGGGGGATATTAGAGAGTTTTTGCAACACACCCCGATCTCAGTCCCCGTTCCCTATACGGATCTGCTGGGTTCTAGATGAATAGCCCCTATGTAAAATGACAGTTAAAGTGAAAATGATTATGAATTACATTTTCCTGCAATCTTATCCATCAGAAATGTGGATTTCATTAATAAGGATTTTTTCATAGGTAAATCTGAAAATAAATAGCAGTATCACAAGTTGAAGCTGTGTATGTATATTTTGATTAAAGATGATTTAGTCAGTGAGGGTAGACCTGACTAGCCCTGGGTCACGGTCTGCTGCTCCCACCTGTGTTCTCACTGGTCAGGGACACACAGGCAAACAGTGTATGAGGGTCTGCGAGGGGGGGGGGGGGGGAGCAGAGTTACATCCGTAGGGGCACTGTGGTCAGCAGGGCCAGTGCTGAGGCCTCCCCTATCATATGAATGTACTTTTCCAATGAATCCTTTATGTTAGTTTCTTAATCAACTTTCTTGCACCCATCATGAATATAGACATGTTCATTACAAATAAATATGAGATTAGTTTTCTTCTTATTTGAGACATTATCTACTGGTAAGTAATGGGTAGGAGATCCGTGTTCCTGTGTGTCCCTGATCAGACGGCCCACAGCTGGGAGCAGCAGTCCATGACCAAGGGCCAGTCAGGTCTGCACTCAGACACATTTATATTTATCAAAATATACAAACACAAAATCAACCTGACCGAGCCCTTTATTTTCAGATTTATATCATAACTCATTATTCTAAAATAAGTTACATTTCTGACATATTTGATAAAGGCAGAATTCAAATAAATAATATTGTTTCCCTTATTAATAACATTATCCATGGGGACCATTCATCTATAGCCCCAAGATCCGTTTCGGGATCGGGGGAATGAGATACGTGTGGTTTGCAAAAACTCTCTATTGACATGTTTTGAATCGTACAGATTTATGTCTCAAACTTATCAACGTATATATATATCTGGTTTCAATACATATTATAGTAAAAACTCACAAAAGTGGTGAGTGTCATGTTGACGCTGGGGAAGGACAATCGTTTTGTTAGGCCGGGCCTAACGAATCTAGTGGGGGTCGAACCCACGAGGGGCTCGAATAATTCATTAGTCGCCGAGCGTCACGGCTCACCGGACGGATTGGGCCGATAGAGGCCTTTTATATCAGAACCACAGGACTGATGCAATACACGGCGTCCTACTTCTAGTATAGTGTAGACAATCTGCGGCGAATAACCCCTCCGCGCCAGAATCGACAACCATGATTCGCAGTTAGCGAGCGTCGAGGTGGCAGAGTGATAGTGTAGACTGATCTTTCCTCCAGCGACACCTGGTGGTATAAATTGAAACAAGGACGACCATGAACGAAAAAAATGTACTCAAATGGGGATTCGAACACGGGCAGGCCACCATCCAAATACCAACCGGTCTCAATGTTGCTTAACTTACCCGGGCTAGGGACCATCCAAGCAGAAACCGGTATGAACGGGGCTTAACTATGCGGTTAAATATATATATGAAATGGGTCGAGTGATTCCCCCATCGTGATCAGATCATAACTTATAGATTAGTGTTCACTGTAATTGACTGTATGGATTTAAACATATCAACCAAGAGCCATCAAGAGATAAGGGGCCGTGCATAAATGATGTCACACTTTTTCAGGGTATTTGTAGGACCCACCCACCCCCCTGTCACGCTAAATTCTCTGATCTAAACATGAAAATAAGGCCTGTTTCAGGCAGTGTCACACTTTTCACCCTACCCAACCACCCCCTAGTGTGTGACATCATTTATGGACGGCCCTTAAAGTCTAGTATTCATAGACTTGGATACCTGCCAAACTGAATTAAACCTTCTGCATACCGAGGATGATTATATTAAGCAGTTTGGGGTATTTAGGCATATTTCCTGGTACTGACATGTACAGAACCGTCAACGGTCAACCAGTTTTTTTTTTTTTTTTTTTGGGGGGGGGGGGGGGGGGGGGGGCGGTTATGTGAGTCTTCCCTGACAAACAAGGGGTGCACGTGGTCAACCCTGACCCTGAGACATACCACCCGTGGTTTATGGCTTATCAAAGGGCCGCCTGGAGGCATCCTCGCACACCAGTCCCCCAGCCGCTCCCGCGATCAGTAGGCCCTGGTCTCAAAGGCTCCAAAACTGGGGGACCTCATGAATATTTAATTTATTTCCCTGTAATCAGAACACCCTTCTCAGGTTTCCCTATCTCCCCCAGATTGGGCGCCCTTGAGGTCAAGGCACTGATAGAGCGGTAGCGGCGACTGGGGCCTTGACTTGAGAAGATGCCTGGAGGAGGCAGGGACGGATTTAGGGGGGTGCGCCCCGGGCCCGCGCCCCCCCCTATTTTTGGCCAAATTTAGATTTTTTTAATGTAAAACTCTTGCCCCCAGCTGGGGCGCTGGGACATTTTTAATATGGGCGCCCCCCCCCCCCCCTTTCTTGAACTCCTGGATCCGCCTCTGGGAGGGGTGTGTGTAACGGTCAGTGGAGGCCCTCAGACACCTGCCACACAGGGAAAATGAATGAAGATTTCCTCAGATACACGCTATTTTTGAATGGTTCTCCTGCTTTTATTTCTGGAGACCTACGGGGACCTTTGTAACAAGGGGTGCACGTGGTCAACTAGAATTCAGGAGGGATCGGTGAGAAAAAGAAGGGGCGGGCGGTAGTTTGGCAGTGGGTAGTAACCTTGAAAGAGCCCCCTTCCCAGTATAAATTGGAAACGGAGAAAGACAGTTTAAGTGGAGGATCGGATTCATATGGGGAGTCCCATTGGTATTGCAAATATAAATTTATACAACATTTATTTATAGTTTTACATTCTGAAATTGTAGTCTTATCCCCGTCATGGGTAGCACTGTGGTCAGGGGTGTCTGGTGACCAGCTGCAGATGGTTATGTGATATGGGGGAAGAACGGGGGTTGGGCGTGTGGTCTCTCTTCTTGTGGAGCATTAAATTATTCCGACAGTGATGATAGAAAAGTCTTGAAATGATAAATGAAAGTTGGATTTTTTCTAAGGAAAACATTCTTTAACATAATTGTGAACAAATTGATATGTTAAAAGTCAAAAATGAGCAATAATTATGATAAATACAAAATTCGGAGAATTAAACAAATAATAATATTTTAGTACTCGACCCTCCCTTTATGCATGCAATTCTTCGCGCATGAATTTACTGGGTTTTTTTCTCATGGACCACTTTCATCTCTGGAAATCCCCTTAGCTTATTACCGGGGTGCTAAACACTGGCTTTCCCTACCAAGACATATTCGTGAATTACATAATATTGATATAAAATAGCACTGACGATGACAATTAAAAATTATGGCTTATTGCCGTATGACGGACGATACGTCAAGTTTACCAAGGCATTTACAGGATTCGAACCCACGGAGAGAAAACACATCAGGTCGTCAATGAAATGACTTATCCATTTGACCGCCGACCTGATGCTGCAGGTGATAGATTTTCAGACGGGTAGGTTCCTCCACGGGCCTTACAATGGGGTCAAACATTGCCATTTCTCCACGTATTCACAAATCAAGGCTCCTGCGCCGGTAAAACTAGTTATCTGTCAGGATAGACTGGGAGGGAGGGAGGGAGCGAGACAGCCCTGCGTGATGGAGGATTAATCTCTAGGGCCCGACCCGGGGGCCCGACCCAGAGACCGCCTGACGGTGTAACCCTTACCGGGCCACGCCCCACCACGCCCCGTTGCACTGCGTAAGTTATCCCCGGTCTCAACCGATGATTGGGACGGAATCTGAGGTGTGTTGCAGTTTGCCCCATGAGTTTGCCCCAGTCTGAGAGGCGGTCTCTGTGGGTCGTTACAGGGGTGACAGGGCGGATCCAGAACTTCGTATAGGGGGGGGGGGGGGGGGGGGGCACAAACATGAATGTACAGGGGGAGGTGGGCCCCCCTAAACATGATTTAATAGGGCAAGGGGAGGGGGGGGGGGGCCCGCCCCCCCCCCCTTGAATCCGCCACAGATTGGTAACTATAAACAAATAAAGGCTCCCCCCCCCCCGCGAGGGTGGTCCCTTCCAGCCATTATATATTTAGGGTCATGACTTACCGCTCCTGAATTTTAGGCGACCGCCACCTATTTTTGGACACCAAAAATCACCGCCCTCCCAAATAAGAGTGTGTCAATGGAGGGGGGGTAGACTGACCCGGTCCAGGGGCGGATCCAGGGGGGGGGGGGGCGGACGGGCCTTGCCCCCCCCCCCCCTTGCCCTGTTTAATCATGTTTGATTGGGGGGGGGGGGGGGGGCCCACCCCCCTGTACATTCATGTTTTTTGGGCCCCCCCCCCCCCCCCCCCCCCCCCCCTCTACAAATTCCTGGGTCCGCCCCTCTCACCCGAACGTTTCTAACGGCTATCATAGAACAGACCAGTATGGTGATTCCCCGCCAATTATTTTGTAACATGAAGTCGATAAGATGGCAGTTTAAGTAGTTATGCCTTTTAACTTATCTCGAGCTCTTTGGTCTGTGAACATAATCTTTGAACAAGAGATTATATAAAACCAGTGTATCTTTGCTGATTCCTTATTGTGTTTCGATAATATGTTTTTTAATTGCGCTATTTATCGCGTGTGAACGTAAGTGTGTGAGATAAAGAGTGTTGATTTCCGCTAATTAACTAAGTTCTCACGCTCGCATCGCGCTAGCTTCTACCTGACGTCGTACGTCATGACGTCAGATATCAGAATAAGTCGACGTCTTGGACAAACAGATAAGCGGAATTTCAACCGGGGCGCAGAAGGCTCCAGACCCCAGACAAGGAAACACCTTGATTTTCTGTCTAGGATTACGGTTCAGGAATCTGGGATTACCACACAATATGGCACATAGACCCGCGGCCGGGCATCAACAGTAAGTCTTTATTTGTTAGTTATGTTCCCTATTTTCCCAAGAACAAGGGTCTATAATATATAGCAACCCGTTGTGTTTTCGATGGTTTTTAGTTGGCCGTTTGGGCAAAGAGATGATCTGGCGGAGGCAGTGGCTGTTTTAGAGGGGGTTGCGCGGGGGCCTTTTTGGGACCAATTTTACATTTTTTTAAATTTAAAACTCGTCCAAAAGGTAATTAAGAAGCAAACACTTCCAATAGCGCGCACCCCCCTCTTTTCGACACTTATTACAGACATGTCCACTCTAGATCCCGTGAGTCTCCTGACCTCCCCTAGCGCAAAATCGACCCCCCGCCCCCCCCCCCCCCTTCCTCAACTTGATCCGCCCCTGGACAACGCAGGGACGGGAAGGTGGGGAGAATGCCCGGGGAGAATGTCTTATGCCACCCCCAGCTACCGCCAGGCTGAATGGCCGGCCTAGGTAGCCCTGCCCCTTATTTACCCCTCCTTGCATGGTTTAATGACCCTTAAAGCATTGGCGGATCCAGGGGGGGGGGCAGACGGGCCTTGGCCCCCCCCCCCCCCCTCCAAAAAAAAAAAAAAAAAAGAGAGAGAGAGAGAAAGAAAGGGAGAGAGGGAAGAGAAAGGAAAAGAAGAGAAAAACGGAGGGGGCCGTTCCGGGGT